>ML778687.1:313472-326684 GCA_009831015.1 Picea engelmannii | reverse complement strand
CCGGTTTGAAGAATACTGCAGCGATAAAATCCCCAAATAATTAACCAGTAAGAAAAGTGTAGTGATTTGGCAACCCAAATACAGTTGTGCGGTGACAGATCTTGTCTATTTTAATTTGTTTATGTTTCTGTCCCTCAAGGGTTCGATATTCAAGGGTTCTACAGACAAGAGTTTGCCCTGTGCTATAACTCTCTGATATACGTGCAGGGTCCAACAATAGTACTCGACCCAATATCTCAAGGCACTAACTAAGGAGGATAGACCGTACCCTTAGCTGTACTACCTGACTACCCAGGTACTAGAAAGTATCTTCCCGAGTGCTGTTCTCGATGGCACTATAGTAGTCAGGCGACCGATTGGTTTATCTAAAGAGGGCTTCAGGAAATCTAGGCCGATCCATACACATGTGCTGTTTGATGCGCTACCACTTGAAGGGGTACCAACATGGGTTAGAAGGGTGCCTAACAGATGTGCGCTTAAGAACCACTTGTATTTTCTGCATGTATGAATCCCTCAATCGCGGGTTTATGCGCGTAACGACAGATCTCTGTGGCTTAAAGACACCAGAATAAGTCTCTACCCTGAAAAAAATTTCCCACAATTTCTGCCAAGAAAAGTGCCCTGATACCACTTGTAATATACCAGATATAAAAAGTATGTAGAACAAAAATAAAATGCTAGAAAAGGCAGAATAAAAATAATATAACCAACATAATCTCCACAATAACACATAAATGATATAAGAACAACAACATAAATAACACTTTGATTCAGAAAGCAATGTTCACAGGCCTCTTCGAGGGGGAAACCTCCAGTCAAGCAACACTCTGTTACAATAATCTCCAAGCTAGGGTTTTCATACCCTCGACCCTTATTTATACTAAATATGTCTATCAAGAGAAGCATCTAGAGGAAGATCCTTCTAGAAGCAAAAGCTTCTATTAGGTCTTCTTACATCTGCCTTATTCTATTTTATTGAAAGGCCTTATTAATATTGACCTTTATTACATCCGAATATATTGCTCTACCTATGTGCGGGTTAGGACCCTAACATAGCCTGCGAAACTAGGGGGTTGGAGTCTCCTTCCAGTTGCGGCTGGAAAGAAAAGGAAGTTGGTGCTTCCAATGAATGTAATTCTTCAAGACATATAAGAAAAAAACATTCTGTGGTTTTCTCCCACTTTGGGTTTCCACGTAAAACATTGGTGTACTATGTATGTGTATGATTGTTCATTTGTTCATTGCTCATTATTGGATGATAATTCTACATTGATATAACACTTGGATTATTTGGTTAAAAAAGGATTATAATTGCTCTATTACTAATTCACCCCCCCCTCTCAGTAATCCAACAATTGGTATCAGAGCAGGTTCCTTTAGAATCCAGTTTAACCACTGAAAGGTAGATCATGGATAGCAACAACTTGTATAAAAATGGAATACCATAGTTTGATGGACAAAAGTATGCTTTTTGGAGCATAAGGATGAAGACATATATACAGGCACATGGATTTGAAATTTGACAATCAATTGTAGATGGATACACAACACCAGTAGTTCCACCAACAAATGAAAAAGCAGTGAAACTTGGTCAGAATAATTCCAAATCCACAAATGCACTTTTGAATTGTCTCAGTGAAACGATATTCACCAAATTTTCACATTGTAAATCCGCTAAAGAGATTCAGGACAAGCTTCAAACTATTTATGAAGGAGATTCAAAAGTCAAAGCAACAAAGCTTCAAACTTACAGAGGTTAGTTCAAACAAATAAAGATGAAGGAAGATGAGAATATTGCAACCTACTTCTTACGAGTCAATGAAACAATGAATGCAATCATATGATTGGGAGAAGAAATCGAAGAATCTGTAATTGTTCAAAAGGTACTAAGATCTCTTCCTATGAGATTTGACCCTAAGATATCATCACTAGAAGAAAGATCAGACCTAAACTCAATAAACATGGATGAACTGCATGGAATCTTCACAACATATGAAATGAGAACTAAACAATAAAATCCAGATGTAAAAGAAGCAGCCTTCAAAGCATCCAAAAGATCAAAGCAAAAAGAAAAGCAACAAGAAGAACATAGCAGTAACAGTGACGTCTTGGAAGATGATGAAGAAGTGACCAACTTCGTCAAAAGACAGAACAACGGAACCAATGACAAGTATAGAGGTAAGCTCCCTTTAATTTGTTTTAATTGTGATGGTATTGGTCATTTTTCTAACAAATGTCCTCATAAGAAAAAGATAAATGGTGAAGGTTACTCAAAAGGCAAACAAACATATAAAGACAAAAGAACTACAAAGAAAGTCTTCAAGAAAAGCTTATGCACCAAAGAAGACATCTCATCATCAAATGAAGATGAAGTCAGTGACAGTGAGACAGAAAGAGTTCTATTCATGACAGTAGAAGACTCTGATAAAGAAGACTCCGAAGAAGAATATGAAGAAACCGAAGGAGAATATGAAGAAGCCGAAGAATAAATTGAAGAGGCAGAAGTTGACTACCGAGAAGAATTGATGTGTGCCATAGAAGTTATCAGAAGAAAAAGGACGTCAAACAAGAAACTACAAGCAAAACTAGACAAGAAAGAAGATACTCAAGAACTAGAACAAATGATCACAAATTTGAAGGTTCAAATAGAAGAAGATAAAAGAATTGAAGAAGTAGTCAAAGAAATCTAGAAGAAAATGACAGGAACATTGAAAATTTGGAAGCAAAGATTATCACATTAAGAAAGGATATTCAAAAGAAAAATATGCAGAATAGCTCAAAATTTTTGGATGACATTATCAACAGTCAAAAATCTCATCTTGACAAGTCCGGACTTGGATACAATCAGACAGAAAAGGGATCAAGATCCAAAACAACAGAGCAAGAAACATATCCAAAAATCCATGCAGAAACAATCAAAGAGGATGGGAAGATATACAAGGAAGATTATAGGGACACTCCTCCACCGAGAAGATTCAGATTTCAGAATCAACAATAGATAGATAGGCCTCAAGAATAAGAAGGATTCATAAGAGCACCTCCTTTCAGAAGATCTTCAACTCCCAGGTATCAAACTATATTTTTTGGTTTATGTTATGCATGTAATAATTTTGGACATAAAGCTATGAATTGCAGAGATAACAATAGGAACATAAACAACTTTGAAAGTCATACACAAAAGGGTTATCCAAGAAGGCCTAGTGAAACACAGAGAAGAAGTTACAATAGGTTTGAATCTTTGAGCACTGAAGTGGAATGTTACAAATGTAACAACTTTGGACACATGGCCAAAGATTGCAGAATGACAGTCCCACCTAGATAACCGCAACAGAATAACAACAGTCATAGACATGAACCTTAGAAAATGACATGGATAAGAAAGAAAAATCAGTATAGCAATGAAGAATGCACACTCACTCTACAAGATAAGCAAAAGAAACGTGGTTGGTATGTTGACAATGGCTGTTCAAAACACATGACAGGTGATGGAGGCAGGTTTCTTACATTAATAAAGGAAAGAGATATATCAATCTACTTCAGAAATGATGATTCAACTAAAATCATTGCTAAAGGCACAGTCAAAATTGGGAATAAGAATACAAAGACAGAAAATGTTCTACTAGTAGAAGATATGAAACATAATCTTCTAAGTGTGAGTAAAATGTGTGACCAAGGTCATAAAGTTACTTTCAGTTCACAAAAGTGCGAGATAAGAAAATAAGGTTCAGGAAAATTGATTGCTATAGCTGCACAAACTTCAAGCAACATATATGTGTTAAGTGAAATTGGAAATGAAAAATGTTTTCTAGGAAAGGAAGATGAAAGTTGGCTATGGAAAAGAATAATGGGTCACATACATTTTGATAACCTTGTCAAAGTCAACAAAAGAGAAGTAGTAAGAGAAATGCCCCAGATCACGAAACCAATCAACACTTTATGCAAGCATTGTCAACAAAGAAAGCAAACAAAGACCAGGTTCAAATCAAAGGAATTTTCAATGACAAACCACTGGAAATTGTGCACACTGATCTAGTTGGACCAGCTACAACAAAGGGTTTAAAAGGTGAGAAATAATTTATGTTATTAGTCAATGATTATACAAGAATGACTGCGGTTTGATTTCTCAAGAATAAGTCAGAAACTTTTGAAAACTTTAAGATCTACAAGGAAATGGTTGAAAATGAAATGGATTCAAAAATCAAATGCTTGAGATTTGATAATGGAGGAGAGTTCACTTCAAAGGAATTTGTGGACTACTGCAGCAGTCATGGAATAAAAAGGGAATTCTTCGTTGCTAGGACACCTCAATAGAATGGAGTTGTTTAAAGAAAGAACAATACAGTACAAGAAATGACAAGAACAATGCTAATGGATTCCAAATTGACATATATATTTTGGACACAGGAAATGCATACAACAATTCACATTCAAAACAGAGTAATGCTCAGAAACAACATTGAAAAAACTCCCTACGAGCAATGGAAAGGAAGACCAACAAATGTGAATCACTTTAGAGTTTTTGGCAGCAAATGCTACATCAAAGGAGAAGATGACAGAATGGGAAAGTTTGAATCTCGTGTGGACAAATGAGTACTTGTTGGTTACTCAAGTACAAGGAAAGCATACAAGTGTTACAATATGAGATTGAATTTTTTTATGGAAAGCACCAATGTAACAATTGATGAAATAGGCAGACCAGAATCAAAGGAAGAAGAAAATGAATCAATGGAACAACCTTTCGAAGAAGAAGCAGAAGATGAAAAAGAAGTAGAAGAGGAAGATAAAGAGAATCTGACAGAGACAGAAGAGAAAGTTCAACAAGTGTCTCGAAAGACACCTAACAAACAAGTACAAAGGAATCATCCTTCAGATCAGATTATCAGAAACAAAGATGCAGGAGTTGAGACTAGAAGAAGAATCCGTTCACCAGAACAAATACACCTAACACTCTTATCTACAATTGAACCAAACTGTTTTGAAGAAGCCAACAAGGATGAATTTTGGAATAAGGCCATGGATGAAGAATTGGATCAAATAGAGAAAAATGACACTTGGGAATTAGTTCCAAGACCAAATAATAAGAATGTGATTGGCACAAAATGGGTTTTCAGGAATAAATTGAATGAAGATGGACATGTTACAAGGAACAAATCTAGATTGGTTTGTAAATGATATGCATAGATTTAAGGAATCGACTTTGAAGAGACATTTGCCCCAGTTGCCAGAATGGAAGCAATCCATTTGCTTTTAGCTTATGCATGCTCCAAAAAAATTAAAGTGTATCAAATAGACGTAAAATCAACTTTTTTGAATGGGGAACTTGAAGAATAAGTCTACATTGAACAACTAGAAGGATTTCGGTTGTCAGAGAATGCAAATTATGTGTGTAAATTAAAGAAGGCCTTGTATGGTCTAAAACATGCTCCTAGGCATGGTACTCTAGACTGGATAAGTATCTACAACATGCAGGGTTCAGAAAAGGAAGTGTAGACAACAACCTCTACATCAAGGTAAGTCAAGGTAATATTTTATTAATTGAAGTTTATGTTGATGATATTATTTTTGGTAGTGATGATGTTAGGTTAAGCTAGAAATTTGCAAAGGATATGCAAAATGAATTTGAAATGTCATTACTTGGAGAACTATCCATCTTTTTGGGACTTCGGATACGTCAAAGAAACCAAGGAATTTTTATTTCTCAAACCAAGTATATCAGAGAAATGTTAAAGAGGTTCGGAATGTAAGATTGCAAACCAGTTATCATTCCCATGCAAACCAGTTGCAAGTTAAGCAAAGATGATGATTCAAAGTCTACATATCAGAGGCAATATAGGTCAATGATTGGAATCTTACTATATGTGACAGCATCCAGACCATATGTAATGCAGGCAGTTGGACATGTGACACGATTTCAAGCAGCACCAAAGGAATCACATGTATTAGCAGTGAAGAGAATTTTTAGATATCTCAAAGGAACATAAGAGTTTGGATTATGGTATTCGAAAGGAAATGATCTATCTCTTATTGCCTACATAGATGCAAATTGGGTAGGTTGTATTGATGACCGACGAAGCACCAATGGAGCAACATTCTACTTGGGTGAGTGTTTAGTATCATGGCTAAGCAAGAAACAATCATCAATATCTCTATCTACAGCCGAGCTAGAGTATATTGCAACAACATGTTCTACACAGGTTCTTTGGATGAAACAAACTTTGACAGATATACAGGTTGAGTATGATGAGCCCATTCCAATCTATTGTGATAATACAAGCGCCATTAGTATCTCAAAGAACCTAATGATGCACTCCAAGACAAAGCACATTCCAATCAAGTATCACTTTCTATGGGAACAAGTTGCAGAAAAGAACATCAGAGTTGAGTATGTGGGCATGAAAGAACAAGTGGCAGACATCTTTACAAAACCACTTCCACGAGAATCCTTTGAGTATCTTCGCTAGAGACTCACAATTATTTCTACTCTAAAATGAATGATTTTGAATGCTTGTCTTATATGTCTTAGATGTACATGAGCAATCACCATGAAGAGGACAATTCAGTTAGGGGGAGCAGCCCCAGATGGAAAGATACCTTTTCCATTAATGAAAAAGGGGGAGAGATTCATCAGATGCAGAGGACAGAGGCATGGTTCCAGTGGAGCAATGGTCACAGAGATGCAGAGGAAAAATGCATGTTTCCAGGGGGAGCATGAGTGATACGACTTCAATATTGCATGATATAATTTCAGTTTTTTATCAGAGTGTTGTCATCAATGCCAAAGGGGGAGATTGTTGATTAAGGTTGGTTGTCATTGATGTCAACCCTTGAAGAAAGCCTGGTAGCAAAAAGGTTTGGGTAATGGACCCAAGCTTATTTGATGTAAATATGACTCATTATTGTCTTGTCATGGTTGATAGTAAGTACAAATGGATGAACTCAAAAGTGGTCCCCTTATGGTGAAATCCCTCACAGGAAGACGCTTTGCAGATTGAGTTATTATAGAAGTATGGTTATAGAACCCATGCTCATTTCTGGAATAATTAGATGAAGTTCAGTGAATTTGTTAGTGAAAATATCCTATATGGATAGTGATTTTCATGCCATTTCGGGTGGTATGTGGAATGTCACATAACTCCTCACGATTAGAGAGTTATGGCCATGAGAAGTTGGAGAACCTAGGTTTGGGTAATGGACCCAAGTTTTTTTGATGGATAAGGGTATGATTTTTGATATATTTTCAGGTAATACTATTCTATATGGATAATACATGTTATTCCATTTCTTGTGGTATGTGGAACGTCACATAACTCCTCACGGTTTGAGAGTTATGGCCTTACGAAGTTGGAGGACCCTCATATGTCATCTAGAAGCCCCAAAAGGTCAAAGTAGTCAAAGTGGTTTAAGAGATTTTATAAGGTAAATAATAAAGTGAAGTGATGAGTGTACTATCATTCAAAGTGAATACAAAATAAATTATTTAAATAATAAATTTAATGGAGAAATTAGAAGTGGGTTAACCCTAAAAGAAGGAAAGTGGGAAAAGTGACCTAGAAGATGTTTTTAAGGAAGCTACTTGGAGAGTATAAATACGAGGCAAGACTCTCTCATTTTAGATTACACTTGAGCATATTGAATATCTATATGTTTTCTAGGTAACCAAAGGATATCTAAGCCGAATTTTTGAGGGAAGGTGAAGAAAAGAAGGCCACAATTCAAGGAAGGATAAATTATTTTGATGATGCTTTCTAAGGTGTTTCGGGTAAAAACGTCATAACTTATTCATAACATATCCAAATTCCATAAGACCAAATGTGTTGGTTAGAGTATAGTCTGTAGTATTCTGTGTGACATTTTCAGATCCATTTAACAAATATTCTATGCGGGGCATGCTCTACAAGGTCGCTCTCTAGAATAAGCCAGAATTCAACAAGGTATGTGATCATATACACCAGGTCTATTACAGAGTTACAAATCATATTTGGATGATGAAATTGATGAGGGATTTTGGTTGAGGTACATGTTGGATACATGGTTGAGACAAGTAGTTGATGAGTTAGCACATACATGAGGTGTATAGTTGATGATGTTGGTACATATTGATGAGTAGTTGACACATGATTGGTACATACTTGGTACATGGTTGGATGCACTTGTTTATAGTACAGGTTGGTGCATGGTTGATGCACTTTTTTATGGTACAGGTTGATTACAGGTTGAGGTACAGGTTGATGCATGGTTCAGGTTTATTGGTACAAGTTTACAATAATATATCTCACATTCATAATGTGACAATAGTTCCATCATTATACTTCTACTTCAGGGCGGTTGGATGAGGCAAGGATAGGTGGTTGTAGCTGAAGAACATAAGGGGTTGTATCCTCCTTTTGGTTGTATCCAAAGAATTGGGGAGTTGGAGATTCCCTTAGGTTGTATCCTGAGTGTTGGTACAGGGGCAGACCCAGGGTTCAACGCTACAACAATGCACCAAAAAAACCCTAACTACCTTCCCTTTCGACAACACCTGCGAAGCAGATGAAGTCTCACTCGAGGTAGAGGCAGGGGTGGTTGTAGGACTCCAGTGTCTGCAAGATTAGTTGGGACACAATTATGTGATTCTAACACTTAACAGAGCACTCAACAATTACCATTCATCAATATCCAGTCTTTAGTTACATCACAGTTAAACCCTAATTACAGAACATCGTAGTACTCAACCAGATCTAGCATCTAGCAGATTCAAGCACTAAGCACATCCACACAGGTTAGATCCAACATTTACTCTTACAATTAAGTACAAAGCAATAAAATATCTACATAACATTCATCTATATCAAAGAACTAAGCAAATTAACACATAAACACACCAGTACTCGCACAAAGCAAAGAAACACAACATGTACGTGGTTCACCCCCACCCTGGGGCTACATACACCAACTCTTCGTCTTCTTTATTAGCTTCTTCAATCAATTACATGCACAGAGCCACAAAAACCTACTCCGCATAGGACAGGAGATATGCGCGCACCTCGTCAGATCCTCCTTCCCCGAGCTAGGTCTAAACACAAAGCCTTTTTAAAATCACTTGCACTTAGCTCTGCAAGTTCTTAGCACATAATAAGCACAAATCCTTACAACTCTTGATCACATAGATTCGATTATATCACTTATCCATTCATATATCTATCACCTTCTTTTCTTCTTACATCACCTAACTACTTATTTATACTTTACAAAACATGCCTAATCATGGGTAAACCCATGGGCCGACATTCCATACCCATTACATAATCCCAAATCCCAAAAAGGGCCGAGATACCACGATCTCTGCTTCGTCTTGCGCTCCGCCTTCGATAGCCTGTCGAAGTCCCAAAATCAGTCAAACATGACCAAGAATCCTCAAAACTTGGTCAAGGGCCAACATGCCCCCAACACTCACCTGTGACTCGTCTCGAGTCACTCTGATATTACCATTTTTGCTTCAAAATCCTTGAGCTTGGCCTGAGATTCTTCGACTTGTTGCTGCTCCACGACCTCCTCTTCAATGAACTCTTATATGAATGCTTCATTGACAGGTCCCTCTAGGCTCTATTCAACTGTAGTGACAACTTGCTCCAGTTCCACTCCTCGACCTTCAATCTCTGTGAGTAGTTGGTAAGCCTAATCTTGTACTGGTTGGAGCCTCTGAGTTACTTCCATAACTCTGCTTTGAATAGTGTGGACCTGTTGCTGGGCAGTGTGCTACTCTTGGGATCGCTTCATTCTTTCTATAGCTGACAGGGGATTTAACTGTGTCTGTATCGTTTTTGCTTGATACTTTACCTCTTGAAGCTGTGACTCCAGTTCCTTGAGTTCTGGATTCTCAGTGAGTTGTTCATAGGTCTGGGCACTACGATCATTGAGTTTCTTACATTCCATGGCAAGGGTGTTTATTCTCTTGACTGCGCTTTGAGCAGTTGCTTCTCTTTGGTCCCTCACATCCTGTGGGGTGCTGGGCACTGTGCGGAGCTCTAAGTCTGCTATTCACTGCTGTAGCTGCTGAATAGCTTCTGTGATATATTCTACTTGATGTGTGACTCAGTCTTCTGCTTGTGGTTATGATCCTGTCATAGAGCAGAGGGCTTTGTTGACTACTTCTTTCACTTCGAGTTGCTCTACGAGCAACTATTCTTTTTCTTGTTGCATATGTACTTTCTCTTCTTTAAAATTTTCCTGGAGAGAAACCTTCTCATGCTCTACAACTCTGCGTTGTTATACAATTATGCCTTGCACTTGCTTCAAGGCCTAGGTCACTTGTTCTATTTCTTCTTGAGCGAGACGAAGGTGAGCTTTGACCACATCAGCTAGTCGGTGGAGTTGGGCTGGCTCATCTCCCAACTCTGGTTCCCCTGATGGCAGGGGCGCAGTGGAAACTGTGAGACTGGACTGGAGGGCCTGCTATCCCCCTCAAAGTTTGACCTCAATTCTATCGTACATTTCCTCCTGTTTGGCTTCCTATTTCTCTATAATTTCCAGTGAAGCACCATTTAGGGTTGCTATGATGATCTCAAATCATCAGTAGTGAGCATGGTCTTCATCTTGGTCACAGTGGCTTTTGATTTCTTCCAGGAAGAAGGTTTCAGGGGAGAAACATTCCTCTTCTTCAGGGAATCAACCTTGTCTCTAGGCGGTGTTACTTTTCCTGGCTTCTGTTCATCTCCTTTCCTATCTATTTCTTCATCACCCCCTCGGTTAGGTGCGACTGAAGTAGTCTTTCCTGAGGCATTTCTTAAGTCTTGGACCTCTTCAGTCTTCTTCATTTTGCTGGGCCCGAGTGTATCATGTTCTTTATGCATGGTCTCCAGGCTGTCAGGGTCAGACATCTCTGCAGGGTCTGTGGGAACCATGAGGTTTGCAGACCAGTCCTTAGTGATCTCCTCCAGGTCTTCTTCTGTGAGCTTGTAGTATGAATGGAGCTGCTCCTTATGTTCGTCGGCTCGCGTTGTAAGGTAGATGAAGTGCCTATCTGTGCATAACTTCATCAAGGGTTGGAACCTCTATAGGGTGTTCACAGTCATGTGAGGTTAAGCTTCGATGGCTCTCTTCAGCTGAAGGTAATATGTATGAAAAAAAAAATTCGACTTCCAATGTTTGTTGATATCACTTGAGTACCAAAGGGTAGTGAAGTTCACAACAAGAGGCTCAAATGGTTCGATATCCTAGAAGGTCACTCCTTCCGGCATTTCCTAGGCAATAGAGGTGATGAGGATCAAGAGCCAACTAAAATGAAACTCGTAGCCCTGATCCTATGCTTCGTGACAGTCTAGTTCCTTTTGATTAACTAGGTACTTCACCCATTTCATCTGTAGACCTTATATGCACTTCCCTGGGAGGTCAACAACAAAGCCTATGACCTACGTAGGTCTGTTCTTCCTTAGTAGCTTTCTGGCTATTAACTGGCAGGCTAGGCGTACTGCGCCATTCTGGATGGAGGCTACCTTGTAGCCTCACATTCCCTTTTCAACATCGCCGTATGTATCCTTGATCTTCTATGCTAGCGCGCAATCTATGTCTTTTCCTGGATAGAACTCCTGCTGGTCAGGTCCTTGCATACTTAATCCTGTGATCCTATGGATCAATGTCGGGTCGATTGTAATGCGATGGTCTAGCCATAAGTAACTGCCATGGTAGCATAAAAGTAATAGTTTGAAACATACATTCACTTCCTAGTGCCTTCCGAAGTGCGGGATCTTCATTACATTTAACAGGGTGGACTACGCGAGGTTCATCATTCACGGCTGGGGGATTATCTTCAAATTCTTCCCCTTTGTTATGGTCAGGTATTTATACGGGGCGAGCATGCTGTGGTTCTTGCGATCTCCGAGGCTAAAGTCACTGAAATTCAACATTGCGATCTTGTCCTGCTGAGCTCGAACTATGCGTATCCCGACAACAGAACCATTTTTTGGCACAGGGGTAGACCCCGGGTTCAACGCTACAACAACGCACCAACAAAACCATAACTACCAGCCCTTTCAGCAACACCTGCGAAGCAGATGAAGTCTCACCCGAGGTAGAGGTAGGGGTGGTTGCAGGACTCCAGTGTCTGCAACCTTAGCTGGGACACAGATATGTGATTCTAACACTTAACAGAGCACTCAACAACTACCATTCATCAATATCCAGTCTTTAGTTACATCGTAGTTAAACCCTAATTATAAAACATCACAATACTAAACCAGATCTAGCATCTAGCAGATTCAAGCACTAAGCACATCCACATAGGTTAGATCCAACAATTACTCTTACCATTAAGCACAAAGCAATAATAGATCTACCTAAAATTCATCTATATCAAAGCACTAAGCAAATTAACACATAAACACATCAGTACATCGCACAAAGCAAAGAAACACAACATGTACGTGGTTCACCCCCACCCTGGGGCTATGTCCACCAACTCTTCGTCTTCTTTATTATCTTCTTCAATTAGTTACATGCACAGAGCCACAAAAACCCTACTCTGCATAGGACATGAGATTTGTGTGCACCTTTCCAGATCCACCTTCCCCGAGCTAGGTCTAAGCACAAAGCCTTCTTACAATCACTTGCACTTAGCTCTGCATGTTCTTAGCACACAATAAGCACAAATCCTTACAACTCTTGATCACATAGATCCGATTCTAGCACTTAGCCATTCATATCTCTATCAACTTCTTTTATTCTTACATCGCCTAGCTACTTATTTATAATTTACAAAATAGTACTAAGCATGGGTAAACCCATGGGCCGACATCCCATACCCGTTACATAATCCCAAATCCCAAAAAGGGCCCTAAAAGGGGCCAATATTTCGCAATATTTGTTTCATATTGCGCTCCGCCTTCGACAACCTGTCAAAGTCCCAAAATTAGTCAAACATGACCATGAATCCTCAAAACTTGGTAAAGGGCCAACACTGAGAAACTGGGGGGTTGGAGCCTCCTTCCAGTTGCAGCTAGAAAAAAATGGAAGTTGGTGCATCCAATGAATGTAATTCTTAAAGACATATAAGAAAAATCATTCCATGGTTTTCTCCCGCTTTTGGTTTCCACGTAAAACACTGGTGTATTGTGTATGTGTATGATTGTTCATTTTTTCATTGCTCATTATTGGATGATATTTCTACATTGATATAACACTTGGATTATTTGGTTAAAAGATGATTATAATTGCTATATTACTGATTCACCCCCC
>ML778687.1:302945-313406 GCA_009831015.1 Picea engelmannii | reverse complement strand
ACATAAACATAAATACACAAAAATACAAAATCAAAGAAAATTAACAAAAATATTTTCTTGTCCTGATGTATTCCGTACATTCTCAGGTGTAGGAGTATCAATGTGCAACCTATCTAAGAAGGCTGCATCCATAACACTTGTTTGAGCACATTATCGAGTTGATCTATTCACAAAATTGTTTTATATCTCCTCTAACGAGATTTTCATTGGTCACTCAGAGTCTCAGTCGGAGAAGGGGTTCCTCTACTTCCTTCTTGTGGTAGCCTAGAGCGTTTGCGATGAATGTTTGGAGACTCCTGTCTCGACATCTCGCCTCAATATCTATCCTTTGAAAATTCATGAATATGAAAGTTCATAAGTTATAGAAACATTAAATGGAAATACTAAATTTATAACACAAACATTTAAGCATTTATAACAACTTCAAAGTATCACAGACATATATTGAAAAAACTAGAACAACTATATTTTTTACAATCATTGACAAAAACAATCACTGACAAAACATTTACTTAAAACTAAAACAAGAAACAATATCACATGATACATGTTGTTATTATCCTCTTAGATATATGCTCAGAAAAAGCTTCAAGGGATCATTGATCAAACCCTCGGGGCAGATCTCATCATGATATATGGAACAAATTGCCAAGAAGAACTTTTAGGGTAAAATATCAATAGAATAACCAACAACATACACATGTGGCACCAACAATAGAAGAGGATGAAAACTTACTCAAGGTGGGATTAGCAATGAGATAAAGAGGATGACACCAGCAAAAAATGGAGGAGGGTGACACTAGCAAGTAGAACGATAATCCCCAAGCAATAACCAAGAAGAGATCTCCAACAAGATGGAAAAGACCAAGAAGAGGGGTCATAGCCACACAATTAAATAATTAAATAATTTAAACAAATAATAGTTTATAGCATAAAATATTTATTGTTAAATCATAAAAATCAACAAGAAAAAAAACAAGTCAAGAGAAGGGATCCAAAGTCAAGGTAGCTAACTTTCTTTAGGAAAAAGCAAAGAACAAAACAAAAAACCCACACAACAATTAAGGGGGGCATAACTCAAGAAAGCGTGGTTTCAACACAAAGTCAACAATTAAATTATTCCAAAGTCAAGGAGGATAAATTTCTTTAGGTAAAGCACAAAACCAAAAACCCACACAACAATTAAAGGCGGCGTAAGCCAAGCAATGGTGATTTCAAGACAAAGTCAACAATTAAGTTCTTCTTGAATGGAAAATTTTCCACATGATTCTCATGATATTTAATTATAAGATTTTATCATTGCAACATAAAAGGAAGATCAATAATGGGATTATGCTCTTCTTAACTACTCCTAGGTCTCATGGACCATCCTGGGAGAGAAAAAAATCACACATTATCTCAACTTGGTACTGAACCAAAAACAAAATAAACCAAAAAACCAAAGGAAGATCAATAATGTGATCATGCTCTTCTATGGATGTTATTTAGTTTATACATATTTTGTTCTTCAATAATGGGACAAGCTCGAATTCAAGCCTGTCCCTGTACATGGACATGTCCAAATTCGACCCTTTCATCCCATCCGATAAACATATTATACCTCTACTTGTCTGTGTCCGATATCATCTAGGAGTTGTTGTGTATTTGTTTTAGTCTATTGTGTCTGCATCCTATTGTGTTCATAAATTATTATTTTATAGGAGGTTCAGGCTTGTCCCTATACATGGGCATGGGTCGACCCTGTCCATGTACAGGGAGATGCCCGAATTTGAGCCTGTCCATGTACATGGACATGGCCAAAAATTTCCCTATCCATGTCCAGGGACATGCCTGAATACGAGCCTGTCCCTGTACATGGACATGGCCGAATTCAACCCTGTCATCCCATCCGATAAACATATGATACCTCTACTTCTCTATATTATAAGGTCTAGGTGTTGTTGTGTTTTTATTTTTACTCTATTGTGTCTGCATTTTATTGTGTTCATAAATTATTAATTTATAGGAGGTTCGATCCTGTCCCTGTACATGGACAAGGCCATATTCGACCCTATCCATCTACAAGGATAGGCCCAAATTTACAAGTTATGGGGGTCAAATAAGGACATCTAACCACCTATGAGCAGGTTGTACCTCTCTTTTCTTAGCAGCTCATGGGTTTGTGAGGGCTGTCCCTTTCTTATCAGCAGACTGTGGGTTTGGCACTGGTAACTTTCTTTTCTCAGCCACAAATTCATCATTTCAACTCCAGATTTAAAAGACAGAGAGGCTGGGTTCAACATGTAGACTTGAAGGACCTTTGGATGCTAAGGAAAATTCCTAAATCATCATATTCTAAAAGATAAGGAACACTGATATGCATTGTCACATTGCAAATCTGTTGGTTGGATTAACATCAATTGGTATTTCAGACTACAGAGCTACTGGGAGAATCTTTCTCATGTTATACATTGAAAATAACACACATATAACCTCCCTCTTGGGCACCACAACAACCATACAATAATATATAAATATTGTCTGCAAAATGTTTGAGATTATTAATGAATGAAATAACTCATAATTGTGTATTAGTTTAGATATCATTGTTTGTACATAGGCCTCACAAGAGTGTTTACAGGTTGTCTAAAAATGGACCATTCCAACACATCTCTTGCTACATATTCTTGGACACCTACACCAAGGGTATTACAAGTCAACAATAAAGTATAGATCAATTTGTGTTTGCTGAGTTTTGTTGGGTATGTGTTATATTCTTTGCACAAGTAGTAGTGTCTGCGTTGCGTCAGGTGCACAAGGGCGTTAGAAAATTTTTTCTACCTCGAGAAACGTGTCACATATTTAGGTGGTTTTTCGGCACATGGTTTTTTGCCGATGGTTTTCTATTTCTAGTTAAGGAATTAGGGTTGTTGACTAATCCAGGTCACTGGGTTAGGGTTTTGGATGCCGCTGGCTCCTATATGTATATTGTATTGTAAACAATGTATTATGATGAATGACTATAGAATATGTTGGTTTTCCCGGTTTGGTTTTCTAGGGGAAAATCTCTGTGTAATGTTTGTATTTGCCATTGTATCTTTTCTATTCTTTTACTGAAAATCTGTTTGCAGTAAATATTGTACAAGGTTAAAATCTACATTTGGTATCAGATATTTGTTGGCTTCAAGGGGACGCCTTTGTGGTCAAGGTTTTGGATCGGAATTGTGATAATCCTTGTTACAGTGGGAGATCCATGGTATTGAGTTTTCAGGTGAAAAGAAATGGAAAGCAATTCGAAAATGGAGATTGAGAAGTTTAATGGGCAAATTTTTGAGCTTTGGAAGCTCAAGATGGAAGATCTGTTGGTGGACAGAGATCAATGGATTGCAGTAGGTCTAGGTACTGCACCTATAGGAACTTAAACAAATGACTGGAAAAAGTTGGATCACAAGGCAAAGAGCACAATCCGACCATGCCTCTCAGATTCAGTATTACTGACTGTGTCAGAGGAAGCTACAACCAAGGATTTATGGGAAAATTTGGGTAAGTTGTATTAGTCTAAGTCCCTAGTAAACAAACTATTCTTGAGAAATAAGCTATATAACCTGAGGATGAGAGATGGAGGCTCAATGGCAGAGCACTTGGATGCCTTCAATACTATCTTAAGTCAATTAATATCTGTTGAGATTAAAATTTCAGATGAAGATAAATGTATCAGTTTACCGTGTTCTTTACCAGACTCCTGGGCTAGTCTGGTTGTGGCCATAGGTAGTAATAAAACTGCATTGAAGTTTGATGAAGTGGTCTCATCCTTGTTGTCGGAGAATATGATACAAAAGAATATGGAAGGATAGAGAACATATGCATTATTTGCAAGAGGACGTTCCCAGGAAAGAAATAGATCTAATTTCTCAAGTGGGAGATCTAATTCTAAGGGTAGATATAAATCTCCCAGAAAGTTTGTAAAGGTATGTTGGAGATGTGGAAAAGAAGGGCACTACAAGAAGCAATGTAGATCCAAATTTGAGAAAAAGAAGGGATATGAAGAATCTCCTTCTACAAAAGAAAATACCTAAAATGAAGAAGGAGGGAATGTGAACTTGGCTTCTTCAAGCACACATCCAGATCATGAGGCATGGTTGGTTGAATATGGTGCATCCTTTCATATGACTCCCCACAGTGAGTGGTTCTACGAATATGAAAGGTATGATGGAGGTAATATTTTCTTAGGTGATGATTGGACAACCAAAATCATAGGATGAGGAAAATTCAAGTTGAGGCTCATAGATGGAAGGATTAGAACACTGCTTGGTGTTCTGCACATCCTAGGTTTGGCTAGAAATTTGATTTCTGTAAGCAAAATGGACGATGCAGGGGTAAAAACAATATTTGAAAAGGAAACTTGCAGGATGGTTTGAGGAGCAATGGTGTTGCTGAAGGGAGTTCAGTTTGGAACTCTGTATAAGCTGCAAGGAAGCATTATTTGATCTGAAAAGATATTTTAATGACCGTGTTTGAGTTTTTAATTGCATGCGTTAATTAACCATTTAAGAAGTTGAATGAAAGAGGATGAATTTAATGAAGTAACATAGCAGCCATAAAACACTATACAGATCTGAACTGAAGAAATAAGAACAACAAACCATAACAAGAGAAGTGACAACGGAGTTCGGCACAAAATTGCCTACGTCTCCAGGCCTTTGTCTCAGTGGAGGAGGCTTCTTTATTTCTGTTCAAAATCTCAAAAAGTACATCACAATAGTTCCATTAGGCTACAAGAATGATCTGGTCATGTTCTTCCAGATCTCTAGAACCCAACAGAAGAAACGACACGCAAAAAGGATGACCGGAGCTCCCAGAAATGGCCCGCAAGCGTCTGCTCCTCAACAACTTCCCTGCATAAAAACGGCTTTGGCTTGGCTTCCCTTCAACATAAATCTTCTCTGACTGTCCCCCATGGACTCAAACAGGCCTGTTTTATATAGATCTGAAGTTGGTTATCCATCCTCAACTTCCTCCCAAAATCTGGCCTAGAAAAGAGCCCAATATGTCCCAAAAATGTGCAAAATCCATTAAATCTGCTTAAAAAATCATTAAAAAATCACTAATATATGGTGAAAAACCCACATTTTTGCAAATATAGGGCTAATCCCCCTAACTGGGCATGCACCCCTGGTCTTATGGCGCTCTGCATGGGATCAGGGCTCAAAATAGGGCGCCTTAAGTGGGCTAAGCCCCTTCTCATGCGCACCCCCCTGGTTTTATGGGATATCCCCAAGATCCTTGGCCTGAGGATTATCCCCTTGTGCCCCCATACACCTTTACAATACACTTTAATAAAATTAAAGTGGGTTATATTTAATAAGCACCATCAAGGGCCCATTGGTAAAAAGGACTTTGGCCAAGTCTTGGGCGCCTACCAAGAGGTCATGGGTTCAAATCCCATGAGCTACATAACATTTTTCCATATGAACCCATTGACCAATCCCATGGTGCCACGTGGTAGCCCAGGACTGGGCCACATGGCATCAAACAATTTGTCAATAAAGTGCCACCTGTCAACTGCTGGGTGGATCCTTGTCACTGTCCAGTCACCTTCTGCTGGACTGCCACTTGTCTTTGCCATGTCAGCACTGCTGATGTCATGCTGATGTCATCATTTGACTGGACCTGTTGACGTTTTGCCTGTTTGGGAAAACGGCCAGAGTACGATAACTCTCGCATACAACATTCGTTTGAGAAAGTAAATATATGGCTGGAATCGGGAGAACAAGACAGACACAATGGCGTTGTTTTCGTCAAATTCTGATCACTTTCAGTTTTGAGCCTTTTTGAGCCCTGTCAGGCTCCTGGATCCGATTCTGGATCACTATTAGTAATGGGTGCAATAGTTCCATTGTTCCCGATGTTGGAGCTAAAGAAGAAAGAACTCCTACATTATCTGGAGAAAAGGTTATGCTATGGCAACAAAGATTGGGGCATATCAGAGAGAAGGGTATTCAAATACTACATGGTAAAGGTATGGTTGAAGGTATGTCTAATTGCTCTTTGGATTTTGATTTCTATGAACATTGTCTATATGGGAAGAAAAATTGGGTAAGATTCCCCTCTGGTGCAACAAGGGAAGAAGGAATTTTACAACTAGTTCATAGTGATGTTTTTGGACTTGTGTCGGTCCCATCATTGGGAAAATCTGTGTACTATGTCTCATTTATAGATGACTTCTCGAGGAATACTTGGATGTATTTCCTCAGGAAGAAATCCAAAGTCTTTGAAAGGTTTAAAGAGTTTAAGGCTCTTGTTGAGAATCAAACAGAGAAAATAATTAAGGTGCTAAGGACAGATAATGGCGGAGAGTTCTGCAGGAATGAATTTGAAGAGTTCTGTAAGAAGTGCGGTATAGCAAGGCAGAAGACTACTCCATATACACCTCAACATAATGGAGTTGAAGAAAGGATGAACATGACGCTGATGGAAAAATCAAGGTACATGCTCAGGGTTAGGGCAAGAATTCTTGGTAGAAGCAGTGGGTACATCATGTTACATGGTCAACAGATTACCCTCATCAGCGTTGGATGACAATACTCCACAAGAGGTATGGACTGGTAAGGAACCTTCTCTCACACATCTCAAGGTATTTGGATATGATGCATATGTTCATGTTATAAAGGAAAAAAAGAGTAAGCTAGATAAGAAGGTTAAAAAGTGTATCTTTATTGGATATAAAGATGGTCTCAAAGGTTATAAGCTTTGGAACCCATAAACTAAAAAGGTAGTGTATAGATGAGATGTGGTATTTAGAGAAATGAAGGGTGCTATTAAACATGAAGTCCTACCAAGTAAGGAAGAACCAAAGAAAATAGGGTTTGATTTAAAGGATGATGAGTCAGACTCTACAGAAGAATATGAATCAGAAGAAGAAGATCCTCATACTCCAGTATTGAGGAGATCGGTTTGAGAAAGAAGGCTACCAGAAAGGTATACCCCATCTGATTTCTGTTCAAATTTTTCTTTGTCTATTACTAATGATGATCCTAGAAATGTCAGGAGGCAGTTGATTCATAGGATGGAAATATCTAGAAAAGGGCCATGGACGAAGAAATGGCATCTTTGGATAAGAATGAGGCTTGGGATCTAGTGGAGTTTCCGACTGGAAGAAATCCCATTGGAAACAAATGGGTATTTAAAAAGAAGGTATTGATTATGCTGAAACATTTGCACCAGTAACTAAATTGAATACTATCAGATTGTTAATTGCTTTAACTATAAAAGTACCATTGGAATCTACACCAATTAGATGTTAAATCTTCACTTTTGAATGGTGATTTAAAGGAGGAGGTTTACCTTACTCAACCTGAAGGGTTTGTGGAACATGGGCAAGAACACTTAGTGTGCAAGTTAAAGAAAGCATTGTATGGACTAAAACATGAACCTAGGTCATGGTATGAGAAGGTAGACTCTTTCTTTCTTCAACAAGGTTTTATGAGGATTAAAAGTGATCCAAATTTGTATACCAAATTTGATGAGCAGACGTATATAGCATTGTTTTCCTTATATGTTGATGATTTGATAATTATAGGAAATGAAGAGAAATTAATTGATGAAATCAAGGAGCAGTTGTCACAAGTTTTTGAAATGAAAGATCTTGGTGACTTACATTACTGCCTAGATCTTGAAGTTTGGAGAAATGCAGGCCAAACTTTTGTTTTTCAGAGTAAGTATGTCAGAGAAGTACTTAAGATATTTAAAATGGATCAATGTAAATCTTATATTGTTCCTATGCAACAAAATGTGAAACTTTCTTGTGATGATGGTTTGAAGGAAGTGAATGCCACTATGTATAGACAAATGGTGGGTAGTTTGAATTATCTCACCACAACCATACCTGATATTGCATATTCTGTGAGTGTGTTAAGTCAGTTTATGGAGAAACCTCAAGAAATCCATTGGAATGCAGCAAAGGCGGTATTCAGGTATCTAAAAGGAACACTTGATTATGGTATTAAATATGCTGATGCATATGATGTTGAGTTGACAAGTTACTCAGATTCTAATTGGGCTGGCAATCCAGATTATCGAAGATCAACCACTGGATATGTGTTTGGCATTGGATTTGGGGTTGTTTCATGGAGCAGTAAAAAGAAGCCTAATGTATCTTTGTCTTCTACTGAAGCAGAATATAAAGCCTTGTGTGCAACAACTTGTGAAGTTGTTTGGTTGAGAAGACTTCTTCAAGATGTTGGAGAAGAACAAAAGGAACCTACAATGATCAAATGCGATAATAAAAGTTCAATCAAGCTTGTGGATGATCCGATTTTTCATGCAAGGACAAAGCACGTTGATGCTCAGTTTCATTTTGTTAGAGAAAAAATGCAATCAAATGAAATAGCTCTTATGTATTGTAATACTAGTGAAAATGCTGCTGATATTTTCACTAAGCCTCTTGGAAAGATCAAGTTTGAGTTGTTTAGGGAGATGTTAGGTGTAGAAGTCAATCCATTCTCCATTAAGGGGGAGACTTGGAAATAATGGAGAAAGAGTTAGTTTCGTAGATGAACTCTACTAGTACTTAATGTAGATCCTAGTTTTCAGTGATTTGTTATAAATGCCAAGTAGATATGATTCCTATATAATCATGTAATCTATCTTCAATCAATAATAGAGATTGTGAGCGTAGCCTCACCAGTGTTGGTTTCTCTTAATTCTAAGTATTCGGGCATGTGTCTATACATGGATAGGGCCGGGCCCTGTCAAGGACATTATGGCATGTAGAAGATGGTCAAGTGTAATTCTATCATTAAGCCACTCCATCACTAATTCTATAAACATTTCTAGTACAACCTTTCAATGGGCTTATCTATGCTTACTATTATAGATGTTGAAGCCAAGGTGAATAAAAATCTTGAAATGGTTAGGTGGTCGTTTCAATTTGATCTCCAGGTAAAGATCTAGAAGTTGACTAAGTAGCATCCTAGCTAGTTATAAATCCACTATGTCAAGATATAAAGCCTACAACAACACTAGTAGTAGATACAATTCCTAGGTATATATATATGATGAGTACTATATATATGATGAGTACTATTAGTTATAGCTAGTATTGACACAATAGCATCACATTCTTCTTTATATAAAGGTAATCACATAACTAACACCACATGCTTACTTACAGTTGTTGGAACCATTACATGATGGGTAACTATGAAGTAAGATCTACTTTAAGCTCGATAAATACATGTTACTACTTATACCATATGTAATAGCACAAAATAAGCAATACTCATAATGTAATTAACACAAAGCTAGTGTTCATTAAACTCTTTGTAATACTGGATTACTACTACTATTCTAATCACCTATCCATCACATAGAGCTAGTGTATTAGTACTACTTATGATAGTGATTAGCTTATTACACACATTGTACAGCCTGAGCTCCATTGATTTCCATTACTTGGATATGTATTAGTACAACACTAAATATGAGTACAACTTATTGATATGAGCCTAATGTATCTGATTATGAACTACTGATTACACTGGTTTGAATCTCTCATTGTAGTATCCAGTGATATTGCTTCCCATTAATTCCATAACATTCCATACTGTGAATCTCATCCTGGTACTAGAACAATGATCACATTAAGGAAGTAAGTCCATTGAATAAGGATACTACTAACCTTTGCCCTATTTGTCCAGTTACAGTTAAAGGTTGTTGTATGACCTATAACATAGGGAATAGAAGCAAACAACATGACTGCTAACTACAAAGGGAAGTATATAATAAGAGCTAAAGGAAATAGCTTAACCTATAACACAAGGGGAATAGAGCCATTCAATTACTATGATATCAATAATACATGAACAACTTAGCTTAAGGTTCAACTAGGTGATATCATGTTACCTATTTACCATAATCAATACGTGTTGTGATATTAATCTTATCTCATATTAACTAAATGAGATATCATAGGTACACTGATTATCAATAGACATACTTACCATAACCAGATACATGTTATCATGAAATAAAGTATTACTAGAAAGCAATGACAGTAAGTATCAACACCTGTATTACACTTGTATGTGATTCCAACGCTTTTGTCATAAGCTATTACCCTTATTTTCACCTATCACCATTATCGAGTAGTGTGTATATTACCCTTATTTACCTAATCAACACTGTGGAGTAGTGAAAAGTAGTAAGTGTTCATTACAAATAGCTTAGGTATTACTTCAATATCGGCTTGGTTATCGTATATAATAAGTGTTACTTAGTGTTATATATGGTTTATATGTAAGTTCAAGCTCAAACCTATGATACTAGTACTATGGGTATAATGTTAAGCCCTAATATTGGCTCATTACCCCTTAATTGGGGCATATTATATTAGTAATGTTATTTTATTTATGTCAGCTTTAGGCCATTAGTTGTAATTATACCTCCTAGTCTCCTATATATACTAAGGAGACATTTTCATTT
>ML778687.1:267591-285286 GCA_009831015.1 Picea engelmannii | reverse complement strand
CATCACAATGTGTTCACTTTCAATACTATGATTCAAGTCAAAGTTGATCGACACTAATATAGAAGTAATACATATGTAACTATAATGTAATCCCAATAATGTTTCCCTATTTTATGGATATATTTATACCCTTATTACACATCGAACAATGGAAAAGCAAGCTCATACCAATCATTACTAAGGATAGAATCAAACGACATACTAACTAGGATATCATAACCACTCTAATGTGAATAGCTTGATTATGGTTGAGATGTAACTATTTACAAGCTAATAGGATAAGATGAAAGAGTAATGGTATTTAGACTGATAAGCTAAATATCACCTTTGTTATGATTAAAGGTTAGAAAGAGCCATATTCAAGTATGATGGAGAGTGATATTGGTCTATCACATCTACTATTGGATCATTCACTATTTACCTAATAAGTAACACTGATTACATTTGTTGTATCTATATGCTCTATTGGTCTAATGATTTGATTACACTAATACATGAGCTTAGGGTTAGTGTAAATCTTGGTTCAATACTATAATCATATTGATATGCTATGTTCTCACTATTACACATATTCAGGCTTGTAACTCCATGGATATCATATAAGGATTCACATTCTTCTTAGTTATAACTATCCCTAATAAAGAAGAGATCAACATTAAAAACCCTAAAGACTCAACATGCTAAGGATATACAACCTTTTCGTATGGTTAATGTGACTAGTATTGACCTATGTTTAGAGTTAACATAGTAACCCTTTAAGAAATACTAGTATTATGCATAGTTAATACTATTCAATGGTAATAGTTATGGAAACAAGATTCACCCTTGTCACAACAGAGCTCATATCTCTTATCCTTGTTGATCTCTTTGATTTGCCTCATATCTGCACTATTCATTTCCTTATATTCCCATATCTATGATATGCTCATATAGTAAAGCTTCGCATAGTATGTAATAAATAAGGCAGAGAGACTACCATGAAATCTGTAACTAGTGTCAGTGCCATATTAGTGTAAATACAAAGGGTAATAGATCACCGTAGCCAATGTATAGAGGTTAAGCAAGCTGTTGCATAACTAGTAGTAACCCATATAAGCTAATTGATGTCCGTAATGGGTTACTCGTAGTAATAAGATGCAAGCTATTGAAAAAAAGGTATATCACTATCTATGCAGCTTTGAACACCATGTATAAGCTAGTCTTGTAATAGTGGATAATAAGTAACTGCATATTCAATAGGAAACATAGATTACATCAAGTTGTGTAAGTATTAATGATGAATCCTAGCATGCTTTATTACGTAAACACTGTAACTAATGGTATTGATTACAACTTCATAACTAACTGTACTTAGTGTAATGATTCCACTTATTATGTAAATTACATGGATCTCTATTCTATGTAATCTCATTGTTACTAATGTTCTATGTTGTATCTATACAGTAAGTGTGTTTGATCTTTACTTCTTAGAGATAGTGTGCTCATTTATCATAGTTCTTGTATGATAGTAAGAGTTAACAAAATGGTGTTAATAATGATAAGAGTAACATTCAAGCTCATTCTACATTGATTACTTAGGTCAATACTGATATCATAATAGTAAGGACATAGTTATGGAGCTATATGAAAGATCATAGTATAACAAGTACGAGTAATGGAAGTTGAAACCCATGTTATCATATTAGGTGTTCCAAGATTCCATAAGGTACAAGTATCATTAGTGCTCATGGGGTAACTGTATCTCCATAATAGAGCTCTTTGTTAGTTAGATAAAGGGTCTTTTTGATTATGAATACTTAGTATTGTTCATTAGTTAAGATGATAGTCATATCATATCTATAGGGTAAAGCTCATACCTTATGTTCATATTGGTATAGTAGTAACCTTCTACTCAGATCACACTATGTTAACATGCTAGCTATTATACATGCCCTTCTTGATTAGTAGCAGTACTAACATAATTGATAGCTACGATTACTTGGATAACGAGTACTATAAGCTTTGATACCCTATTAGTACGTAACCGAGTTAAGGTCATACTAGTAAGATCATTGAGGTAGTATGATTTCCATGGAGTTGGAGTAATCAGAGTTATGTAAAGCTTAGGCATATAACCTAATCAAGCTTACAGGTTCCGTTCCAATAAGAATCTTAGATTAAGTTGAACAAGAGTTATGGAGTTAATTACATATATTTATTTATTACTGCAATAATTACTTAACCATCATGATTACTAGAGATTAGACATATCACTTTCCAACACTGATCAATACTTATACCATGTGTTTTATTCCCATTACAAAGGCTACTCTGATACATGGCTTAGTTATAGCATTCTAGTAATTTGAGTGAATACCTGTTGTAACTATTGATCACGCATAACATTATCTATAATAAGCATGAAGCTCAGTAAAATTATAAGCTATATCTATAGGATACTTTGAAGCTTATTACCTCATAGTAAACATGATGACTCTTTGTAACATGTATGCCTTATAAGTTATAAGCATTGTATAACCAGATCAAGTCCCATTGTTACTACTTACATTGTAGTATAAGCTAAGCCGTACAACCCTTGTAACATGTGTAATCAACCCTTGTAACATGTGTAATCAGTGTATACGGATCTTAGATAATGATGTAATGTAAAAATCAGTGTAATCACTTGTATAAAGTATAACATATATAAGGTATGGTAATGATAGTGTATAGCCCTATCCATAATATTCATCATAATCAACACTATTACACCCTTGTAAGGATAACTAGATACTAGTGCTTATACATGTATCTAATCCCATAAGTATTGGAGACTATGTAATTTGAAGTATTGGAGACTATGTAATTTGAGATTCATTTCTAGTTCCTCAATACTTTTTCTTATGCTTTCCAACAATGTAGAAAACAAAGATAATGACAAAAAGGTAGAAAACAATGTTGCAATTGTAAATGTAAACTCCTCAATATAAGCTTAAAAGCAAAAGTTATGAGATTTCAAACTATAAAAAATACATATATAAATGTAAACTCCTCAATATAAGCTTAAAAGAAAAAGTTGTGAGATTTCAAACTATAAAAAATACATATATTGAAAAGGGAGGGTGCAAATATTCATGTTTAAATAAGGGATAACCAACACGTATCAAGTTTAATAACTCTTCATAACTCTTATTTATTTCATATTTTTCCTTTTTAATTATTCATTTTATAATAGTTCAAATTGCCATACTTTAGAATATATATGTATCATGTATTCATACAACATAAGAATTTATATATAAATTTATATTTTTATCATTAAGTATTGGAGACTATGTAATGATTAGTGTATAGCTCGTAATGAGGATGTAAGTACACTAGTTTAAACATGCAACTCAGCTTATGTATTACAATTTACAGGATATAAATTGACACCACTAGTATAACCATAGAAACCTTGTAGTAAGGGTTACGTTTACATAATCCTTTTGACTACTGATCTTATATATGTGGATTCCAATGGTAATCATTCACTACTTTGATCTTATATATCATAGGTGACTTATCAGTAGTATTGCATAAGTGTAATTACGTAATACAATCATGTATGCTATCTCTTTTTCATAGCATCATGGCAGTCATAGAGCTTACTACTTAACTACATGTAATAAGGGAAAACATAGACTACTATAAAGGTCAACTTGATTAGTGATGGTTAATATTAGTATAGTTTCGATATCCTGGTCCTTCTCTAGTTTAGATTACTCATATTCCCTAATCTTTTCATCTTGTTACTTGTAATTAATACAAATAGGGAGATCATCTTTCTACATGCTTATACTTTACTCTATCACTAGTTTTACCATTACTATTAGATATGGAGATTAGTTTTCAGGACTGTGTTTGTACATGGACGAATATGGCCCTGTCCATGTACATGGACACACCCGAATTCGAGCCTCTCCCTGTACATGGATAGGGCCAAATATGGCTCTGTCCATGTACAGGGACAGACCTGAATTCGAGCATGTCCCTGTACAAGGACATATCCATATTCAACCCTGTCAAAACTCTAAATTTGCAAAAATTAAAACTAAATTATCAAAACTAAAACTAAAACTTGATTAGTGATGGTTAAGCTTAGCATAGTTTCAATATCCTAGTCCTTCTCTAGTTTAGATTACTCATATTCCCTAATCTTTTCAGCTTGTTACCTATAATTAGTACAAATAGGGAGATCATCTTTCTATATGCTTATACTTTACTCTATCACTAGTTTTACCATTACTAGTAGATATGGAGATCAATTTTCAGGACTATGTCTGTAAATGGACATGGCCGAATATGGCCCTGTCCATGTACAGAGACATGCCCAAATTCAGGCCTGTCCCTATACATGGACATGGCCATATTCGACCTTGTCCATGTACAGGGACATGCCCAAATTCGGGCTTCTCTCTGTACATGGATAGGGCTGAATATGGCTCTATCCATGTACAGGGCTGAATATGGATCTATCCATGTACAGGGACATGCCCGAATTCGAGCCTGTCCTTGTAGATGGATAGGGCCGAATACGACCCTATCAAAACTCTAAATTTGCAAAATTTAAAACTAAATTATTAAAACTAAAACTAAAACTAATATTAAAACAAAAACAAAAACAAAAAAAAAAACTAAAAATAAAGTTTAGAACTTACCTGAATGCCCACAGCTCCAATGTTCGCCCGCCTGCAACAACAATGTCCGCAAGCAACAACAATGTTCGGTCATCCACAATAATAACTTCCACCCGCTTCAATTCAACAATGTTCACAATGTCCGCCCGCGACTATTCAACAATTCGTAAAAACTGTTGGAGGAGTGATGTGCGGCTAATATATAAACATTTTTTTCGGTTGAAAAGAAGTCACCGGATGAAAAAAATTTGTCTGGATAAAATTGTACATGAAAATCGAGGGCATTGTCACTGTACTATTCGATTTGACATTCCAAGGTTCGACCAAAAAAATAGGACTTTCAGCTGAAAGAAATATTAGTTCGGCCGAAAAAAAGTCTTTCAAAATTTTTGAGACCCGATTCTCATGAAAGTGTTACCCATCTTCATGAATTTACTCGAATACTATAACCAAACTAAGAGAAAAATGACTATCACTATATTTATAATAGGAGGCAAGCTTATATATATACATGTTATTACATGATGGCTTGAATGGGTGAACCTACAACTAGCTTCTAACAACTAGTTAGTTAGATCTGATCAACTACTTCCTTGGGATTTGTGCCCAACTGTTCTTGTCCTCCAATAAGCTAAGAGAGTGAGCCTTCCGAGAATCCAGTTGGACGAGGGAGTGCACTTTCCTTGTGATTCATGTGGATGTCCGTAGGGCTTCTCACCTGTTGAGCACTCAACACACCCTAAAAAGTCAATTCAAATTTTACTTTTTGCATACCACTTAATCTTTTGGTATTGTCTAATTCGACTTTAGTATGGAAAATGTTGCCTTTGCTTATCATGTTTTGATTCTCATTCAGTCTTTAAGATATTTCTTGCACATGTGAAAACCATCATAACTTAAAAGGACTAACATTTAATTAAAGAATCAACCACTAAAGCATTTCACCCGACGAGTCCAAAATTCGACACCTGGAAGAATTGAAGATGAAAGAAAATCACTCAAGAAAACCGAGGTATCCGATTGCCGATATTCGTTGGCGTCGGTAGAAAGGGAGTTTTCTTTCATGACGAGCATTACACAAGGAAGCCGCTGATATCCGATTTCATTCGGCATCGGCGAAAGGCAAAGGGAAAAAATGTTAGGAAAGAAAGAAAGGAATTTCCGATGGCCGATTCCCGAAGCATTTTAGCATCGATGAATTTTTGAGAAAGTAAATCCGTAGAGAACATAATGTGTTTATCCCTGAACGTCGATTCCTCGATGCCTTTTCGACATCGGTAGTCCCAGGTTTAGCTCAGATCGTGCATTTTGAACAAAGTCCCTAACCTGACTATTACCCGCAAGATAGGTCTCCGGTCTTCGATGTCATAGGTCCCAAACCAATTGTGCCGTGACTCTACCACTGAGCATGAATTCTAGGCTACCTTAGAAGAAATACGGTTTGTCCAAATAACATAAAAGTACGTTCCAAATAAGAAAGGAAAATATGTGAACCAAACACACAGGGAGTTCATATACAAACAAGAATATGATGCATTCAATCGCTATAACCAGAGCCCGTGCATCAAAATTTCGAGACTTTATATATATTAGATTGTCGTCAAGATCAGGCTACATGCAATAGACAATGTCTACACCTTTTAGCCAACCAACCCGGTGACATTGAGAACATGAAAATTTTCACAAGAAAAATGGAAGACTGTCAAAATTCAGCGTCACATCTGAGAATACAAAAGAAAGTCCGCCCATCATGCCTCTTCTACGCGCGAAATTTCTCCCCGACTGCCTCACGCTCCCGGAGGTGTTGTCACCTTTTGTCCTTCCGACACCCTTTTCACTTCATGAAATCGCACAATCATATCTTGTGCTTCCTGAAGCTGCCGCTTAAGCCAGGTTGTGTTCCCTTCACGACCATGTGGCACTGACACCTCAAGGTTCTTTGCCGCCAATTTCCAATGTAATTCTCTATTCTCCTGGTAAAGCTTAGCTATGGAAAGTTGTTCCTACTCCAGCTGTGGATTAGGTCCTCGGACGTTAGAAACCAAATTTTCTATCTTTCTCGTTCATATCTCGCTTCCTTGACTTCAAGTTTCGAAAGGATCTAGCCCAATAACACGCATTAGGAGATCCTCGACGACTGATCGTGCGCACAAATCAATCGGGATTTGGATTCCCCCCCCCTACTTCCTTATTTGTTTTGGGCCTTCCTCTCCTCCATGATATATGCTGTTGAGGAAGTGTGGCTTCCAATCTACGCCCTTCCGACGTAACTTCTTCCACTTCGGCCTCCGCACGGGGCGATAACGTCGTTTCCGCGCAAAGCTCAGAATCTCCCTTTGAAGCCTCGGGAACACTTGCTACAAAAAAGAATGAGTCCCAGGAATTTTGTGGCTCAGGCCTGGTGCTTCAGCTACCTCGGAGGCCCCATATTGCATTTTGATGAGTCCCCATGGTGCGACAACGTATCTACCTTATGCATGGAGGATTTGACAAAGGCCCAGAGAAAAAAAATTTGATTGAATTAAGCTCACGATACGAGTCACCTATGGTGCATAAGATCAGACTGGTGAGTAGAACGCACCCAAAACATATGGAATTTATAACAGAGTGGGGGCAGCGAGCCAAAACGTGCCGGGGAACACTGAATGCCTTGCGATGAGATGTTTTAAACAATTATTGTGTCACATCTACGTGATAGGTATGATCCGGGGCGTGTGAGATACAACTGATAGGAATTACAGAGGATGGGTGGTACGATCATCTCGATTCCTTTCAATTCCCCCAACCTCCATAATGAGCTAATGATGGTTGATGCACTTGCTGATGAGACTTCTGTTTGAGCAACCTGGCTCAACCTGAAGCATTTAATGACTTATCTTATGACAATATCCGATCCTTGGAACTTACTCATACTTTTGGCACATGTTTAGCTCTGACATCCTTTCCCGACTCCAAGGGCCAACTGGCCACTAGCGTGATTTTTACTCTCATGTTTTTCGTATGTGATCTATCATGCTATGACGCACGGATGTAACCCACCCTAACTGAAGAAAATAGGCGGCATTAACAGAGACGGTGAAGGTAACCCGAAAGGTTGTAAACATCACGTAAGTATCAAACAACTAGACTTAGCGATATTTACAGGTATGCATCAGTCTGTTTTATTCCTGTTTATGCTTTTTAGATATTTTTCCAAGTATTGTTCTGTAAGCAATTTCTAAATGATTTTAATTCCGATTAGTAGGAAAGATCCCTCCAACTATCGAGCGAAATCGACTTTGCAAATTCGCCAAGAAATACGAGATAAATTGAATCCGAAGATCAGCATGTGATGAAGGATATCAGACTCTCGAGTTCGAAAACCCCGACAACTTCGCTGACTTGTGTGACATAGTTGAATCACATACCAAGCAAGATTTATCGTGGGCCGAAGAGCTAGTGAAGGTGACCGACACAATGCCAAGACAAGTGCATAGATTTATGGAACATCCGATTAGATCTCGGACTGTGCTACAATAGTTAAACACCAGTCTAGTGAAGTACTGAGCACATGCGGTGGAGGTTAGAGGAATTTATGTGACTCTGATGGAACAACACATATTTCCATGGGCCCAAACTTGTGATGAGCTATTTATCAGTTCGTCAGAGTATGAGAAAAGTCACCCTTTCGAAGGGATATCTTGAGACGATTGTTGGAAAACTGTTAGGAGAGAATGCCATGTGGCGAGTTTTGTTTTGTTTAAACTATAATTAGCTGTTATTTTTAGTTAATTTTACATTATAAATAAGAGAATTGACCAATTAGTTAGAGGTCGATGGTTTTTGCAAGAAATTCTTCTGTTTTGGTTTTGTCAAGAATTATTTCGAGCTACTGTTAATAGAGAAGTCCTTCTGGACCAGAGACAAAGTTTATTCATCAAATGCATGTGATTAGACGTGGAGAAGAACTATTTCCTATCTTGTTTCATGAATGATGCTGTAATGAGTAAGATCTATTTAATCTATTGCCAAGTTATTTGGTGCAATATTTTGTTGTTCTTTACTTTAATGATGAAGATGAATCGTGGTGTTATTATGAGATGGATGATTAAGTAGGTGAATTATTTTCATTGCCATTGTCTTATCACATATGTGTTTTCTTTCTGGTAATTAGTTTCTCAGACAGTAATTGGATGCTCACATGAGTACTAGGCTTGTGGTATAAAATTGTCATCTGCATGCTTGAGTAGTGGGTTATCCCAAGTTCAACCTCTTACCCAGTAGTTAAAATTAATTCTATTTTGTTTCCAAGTTGGTTTATACTGGTTTACATCTCATATCGGTCCCACCCAAGAGAAAATACAAAAAGAGATAGTTCAAACTAAAGGAAGAGCCTTCACAAGAAAACATAAAGCCCATCGATAAATTGGCCGAATCGCAAGATGTGGAGAACCATTCCACTATTAAATGCTGTAGAGTCTAATTGGGCCTTGGTGGCTGGTTTGGTTCCTACTATTGAATCAAGGGACTTAGGACCTATCAACAAAATTAGCGCTAGAAGGAGGGCATGAGAATGAATGGATGGATATGTATTTTACATAGTATTTTAAACAACCTATAGATTCAAAACAACCCACATGCATGGCTAGTCATTCCCAAGACATCCCACACACATTGAGTACTCCTGAAACAAGTAACTCACCCCAGCCTGAGGAAGAATCTTTTCACCCTGAAATACCTTATGCTCTTCCTCATGAGGAATTAAATCAATTCAGAAGAATCACAAGAGCATACGCTTGACATATCGATGCATTGTCCTTAGCTCCGATACTTCCTCGAAGAAAAAAGATAAGTAGGCCAATGGTCAATACTCCCAACGAAGTCTTCATGCACACGGTAGAAGACTTAATAGATTTCACAATCACCAAAATCTAAGATCCTCTTGATCTGATACCCGAAACATCGGCCGATGATGTCTATGAACCAGACAATTTTTCAAAAGAGGAGTTTAACTCAGAGTCTGAAGATATGGAAGGCAACCATGACCATAATGAAGAAATGGGGAACCCACCTCTGAAAAATCAACCCTGGTTGGCCAGAGACGCTTTGGCCCTCCCGGAACTAGTCCATAACCTTCCCCGACATCCAAAGAAGTTACTTCCTAAGTTCAATCCTGAAACCTCAGGATTTCCTGAAGATCATATCAAGAAATTTATACTAGCGATTAGGCTTATGAACGTCCAACATGAAGACGTAGTTTGTAGGCTGTTCCCCTATGCTTTTGAGAACTCAACCTCCACGTGGTATTTTAACTTACTTGTAGGATCTATAACTAGTTGTACAAAGTTTCAAAAAGATTTTCTAGATAAATTTGAAGAAGAGACTACTACAAGAGCTTTGATGGCTAAGTTGTTCGCTGCCACCAGGAGTTTGAAAGAGAAGGTTAAAGATTTCAATCAAACATTCATGACCATTTTAAACAAATTCTATCCTGAAGCCAAACCAACTCAGTATTTGCAAATCAAAGTATACGCTAATGCACTCCCAACTTATATTTCCATGTTTGTGAAGAGGGCTACCAAACGAACCTTAGCTGAGAATTTGGAAGAAGCTAAAATGATAGAGTTCCAGATGAAAGGGTGTAAATAAGGCCAGGTCTCTTTAGTTAAGAAAGAAGTTCAACCTCCTCCTAGGAGAGGACTCCTTCTGACTAGACTGCCAGGGAAACAAGCAGAACAGACTCCCGACAAGGGTAATGGAGACATAACATATCTACAACGCATGGTTAAGAAATTATCGAACAAGATCATAGACATGAAGAGAAATGCAGGGGAGGGAAACCAAGGCCAAAGGCCCTATAATCCTTTCTTTAAAAGGAACCCGCCATTCAAATCCATTGAACCTCCCCCAACTAACTTGAATATCGATCTAGGGAATGTCACATATGATTCCTTCTGTACTTATCACCAGGAAAACCACTCTGAAAGAGACTTCCCTCAATGGGTGCATGCCATGAATTTGATGGCCAACCGGTTTTTAGACGAGGTTTCCCTAACCGAACAACCAAGCATTTCGGTTATGAATGCTGCTGACTAGGAAGAGATTGACTCACCAAAATATACAACCATGCTGATATGGGATCCCGACCTAATTATGCCTTCTGACGACCTATTTCAGGTTCAAGAACCACCCGTAGAGATCTCGGTTGTGAAAACTAGAAGTAAAGGTCCTCCTATATCAAAGGATCCTACTACCACTCAAATGTCAGGGGAAAGGTCAACTCCCAATCACCTGAAATCACTTTTTTCTCCCCGTAAGAACCCTATTATCATTCATACATGATAATCACCCAAACTAGAGTACAATGTAGTTAAAGATCTAAAGAAGTTGAAGGCTAATATATCAGTTATGGACATATGTAGAACCCCCCAACAAAAATATTTCCTACTACAAGCGTTGAAATCAGTAGAAAACCCTATGAAAAGCAATGAGAAACAAAGAAATCTAACTTGCACAGATCTAGTAAATAAACAACCTGTGAATACCTGCTTAGAAGATAAGAAGGGAAAACCTTTTGTCCCACCGTTTCTCTTAACGTTTGAAGTCTTCAACAAGAACCTCCACAATTTTTTGGTAGATTCAGGAGCATCTTCCAACACTATGCCCTTGTCTATTTGCAAAAAATTAAATGCCATTCCTCTAAAGAGAGATAAACATGTGATACAACTAGACAGAACCCAAGTCAAATTCATGGGGGAATTCAGAGATGCAATGATCATGATAGCGACACATCCTAAGTTTGTGCAAGTGGTTGACATCATTGTAGTAGACATCCCAAAGGCCTATGGGTTATTACTAAGGCAAGATTGGTCTGAGAAGTTAAATGGGTACTTTAGTACAGACTGGGCACACCTTTGGCTACCACTGAAGGGATACAAGAATATGATCAGAATCGATAAGGAGAGATATCTGAAACATACGGTCATTGATCTCGAAACCCTGAATGAACCCTCATCCACAGATTTCCCCGTGTTGGGCAATTATTCTTGCAATTCCCACTTCGATAACTTTTCTCCTCTCTTATCTGATGTCCCTCTCACTCAAAAATTTGAAATGGTTTTTCAAGAGAAGTCACCGATACTGACAGAAGACACCCTCTTCTGTCAAGACCTTGTGCTAGAGATTACATAACAAAAGATAGGGGAGCAAGAAAGTAATAAGAAAGAGGAAAAGGGAAATTTTCGTTCACAAATTTGGACCATATACTTTGATGGATATAAATTGCAGGAAGGATCAGGTGTAGGGTGCATCCTCATTGATCCAAAAGGTAAACGTCATTTTCTGTCTTGTAGACTAGAATTTAAATGCACCAATAACATCGCCGAGTATGAAGCTCTAGTACACGGGTTAAATAAATCCTTAGACTTAAACGTCAAAGTATTGAAAGTTTTCGGAGACTCGAATATTATCATTAGACAAGTAAGGAATACTATATATTGCAATTCCCCACACCTAAAGAATGATCAACATGAAGCATATAGGTTAATAGAGAATTTTGAAGCTTTCAATATAACCGTGATCCCCAGAGAAAAGAATATCCTTCCTGATTCCATGGCCATAGTGGCTTCAAGGCTGTCACCTCTAGAATATTATGAAGCCTCCTGATTCACTGTAGAACTACTCTACAAACCATCGGTGCCTAACAACATTTCTAATTGGAAAGTCTTTGAAGGATATGAACAGATCATAAACTTCCTGACTAACCAAGACAATTTCAAATATTTGGCCATCGAAAATGAAGTATTCTAGGAGAAATCAATAGAAAGTGATCCTCGGACAAGCCAACCTATTGATAGATCGAAATCTCACACCATCCTGAAAGGGATAGCCAATTTGGAAAATATTTTTGACTTGAAAGAACGATTTAGGGGGCCTAAAAATGCAACGACCGGTAGCTCCTGTCCCCTGCATGAAACTATAAATATCAGAACCCCGGAAAACCCAAAGAATGTGAATCTCAGCAAGACTATATCTAAAGAGAAAAGAAAGGCTTATCTCAAAATGTTTAGACAATATCAAGATGTCTTCGCATGGTCCTACCGAGATCTAAAAACTTATGACACCCATATCATTAAACAAACTATACCATTAAAACCTGAGGTGAAACCCTTCCAACAGAAGCTTCGAAAGTATCACCCATCCTTGGAACCTCTCATTTATCAAGAACTAAAGAAACTTTTAGATGCCAAGATCATCTTCCAGGTTAGGCATTCCGTGTGGGTAGCAAATCTGGTTCCTGTGAGAAAAAGGTCTAGAAATTTTTTCTTATGCGTAGATTTTAGGAACCTCAACAGAGCTTCAGAAAAGGAAAATTACCCAGTCCCGCCAATGGAGAAACTCCTGCAGACCGTGTCTGGCTCGGAGATCTTCTCTCTACCAGATGGTTTCTTAGGTTACAACCAAGTCTTGGTTTTAGAGGAAGATCGTTTGAAAACTACCTTCCGAACCAAGTGGGGAACCTTCGCTTATAAACGCATGCCCTTTGGGATAATCAACGCAGGGGCAACCTTCCAAAGGGAAATGGACGCAGCATTTTGGTGACTAATAAAAAAGTGTGTGGTAGTGTATTTGGATAGTGTAACTGTGTATTCAAAGAACATAGAAGTGCACATCCAACACTTAACTCAGATTTTTGAAAGGTGTAGGAAATACGATATATCCTTAAATCCCAAGAAAACTATTTTCGGCATCGAGGAAGGTAAGTTGCTAGGCCACATTATATCCCAAGAAAGCATTCACATAGACTGAGAAAGGATGAAGGCCATAGCTCAACTCCCTTTGCCTCACAACAAGGAAGCTATGCAGTATTTTTTCGGGCAAATCAATTTCCTGAGGAAATTCACTCCCAATTTCGCGGAAACTATCAAACCCTTACAAAAGATGGTTCACAAAGATGCCGAATTTAAGTGGGATGATGAACAAAAGGATGCTTTCAACAATATTAAAATTACTATATCCCAGGCCCCTGTGTTACGAAGTCTCGATTTCAATAGGGATTTCTTCCTCTATACTTTTGCCTCCGACCAATCGTTAGCTGTAGTATTGACTCATAAGGATGATGACAACAATGAGGCTCCGGTGTCATTCATGAGCAGTAATATCCATGGAGCCAAACTTAATTATTGTGCTTTTGATAAACATGCCTATGCAGTATATAAGGAAGTAAAGCACTTCAGGTCTTACATCCTCAAGAACCACAACCTCACCCTGTGGTCCGATCCTTGTTTACTCAGCAAGAGATGGGGGAGAGAAGAGGGAACTGGATGGCAGTGGTCCAAGAATTTGATGTAGATATAAAACCTGCCAAACTAGTTAAAGGGCAAGGGTTGTGAAAACTCGCAGCTGAAGCCTAAGACTAATTAAATGAAGATTCCAGATGGGAGAATGAAATGGAATTATGGTGTGGTGAAGCTTCATACATTTCTCTAGGGCCAGATTCTTGGTATGAGAATTTGAATTATCTGCTACACCATGGGACTTGTCCAGAAAATCACAACCCTAGGGAAAGGAGAGCTCTCAGGTTAAAGTCTGCACAATATCGCCTCATAAGTTTGGTACTCTTTCAGATTAATTATGATGGGGTACTCTTAAGATGTCTCGAACGCAAAGATGTAGACAAAGTTCTGAAGGAGCTCCATGATGGCCCTACCGGTGGAAATTTCACAGGAAACACCACCGCTCATAAGATATTGAGAGCTGGCTATTATTGGCCCACCTTGTTCATAGACGTTCACACCTATGCTAGGAACTATAAAACTTGTCAAGTACTGGGAGAGAAAAGAGAGCAGTCGTTCCACTTCAGTCTGTAACTGTTTCTAGGCCCTTTGAGCAATGGGGGTTAGATATCATAGGAGAGATTACACCAATCTCTTCAAAATAACACAAGTATATACTTACTACCACCGACTATTTCACGAAGTGGGCAGAGTCCATCCCTCTGACTCATGTAAATGAGAAGGTGGTGATCCAATTCATAGAACAACAATTGATGACAAGGTTTGGTGTCCCTTCTGTTCTAGTTTTTGATAATGTGGCTTATTTTTCTTCCACTCTATTGATAGAGTTTACTCTAGACAAAGGAATCATAATTAGGTACTCTACAAATTATTATCCACAGGGAAATGGGGTGGCAGAATCAACCAATAAGAACCTGGTGAGAATATTAAAAAAGACGGTTGCAGATAACCAAATGAATTGGCATAACCTACTCCATAATTCTCTATGGGCCGATAGGGTCACACCCAAGGAAGCTATAGGAAATTCCTCATACTTTCTGGTTTATGGGCAGGAATCCATTTTCCCAAATGGGCTTTATCTTACATCTCTTCAACTAGCCCAAGATTCTAGCGGGGAACCCTCATAGGTCATACAAAAAAGAATTGATACTCTACTCATGATGGAAGAAGAGACAGAAAAGGCTAAGTCAAAATTTCTAGCTCACCAACAGATAGTGAAAAGATGGTTTTATAAGCATAAGGCTAAAGAGAAATTTTTTGAAGCAGGAGACTTAGTCCTAAAATGGGACAGAGCAAATGAGCCAAAAGGGAAGCATTCTAAGTTTCAGAATCTGTGGCTTGGACCTTTCCAGGTGGATGAGAAGATTGGGGCAGGCACTTATCGGTTACAAAATCTGAGGGGGGAACCTGACGCCCTCTCAGTAAATGGCCAAGCCCTCAAACAATATTTCCAATAATAATAATAAAAAAAAATGTTTTTGTTTTGTATGAGGGTTTTCATGATTGTGAAATGCATTTTTGTTGTTTTCTTTTGCTTTCTGGATTTTTGCACTTTTGAAAGTTGTGTTTAGAAAGACAATGGTCGACCTTAAATCATGCGACATAGCGAACTCCGTTCCTAACTCATCACTCACATACACAAACAATAAGCATTGAGGAGCTTGCGGTTGCTTTGAGGAGTCCTCTATCTAACCTGCACAAATGAACAACTTTAGAGAAATGTCAGAAGTGTCTGATTAAGTGGTTTGGTAAGACCTTAAGGGAAAGAAGGAAACCTAGAAAGGACTACATGAACCCCGAACACAAAGCTAGCAAAGGATTCACCTTGACCATCTCACTTTGCAAAATAAACAGACATCATCCTCTCCCACTCGCTCAAGGAATCATTCCATAATAAAATTGATATTATCAAAAGAGTGAATAGTAGGAGAGGGTATGAAGATATCTCTGCTAGGGCTATGGATGCTCACTGGCAGTGGAGCAAGGTCTGTGATGTCGAGGTGACTTCGCCGAGGCTATGGATGCTCGTTGGAAGTGAAGCAACACCATAACAAATGATTAAAGGTAACTAAAGGATTCAGGCAAGTGAATACTTTACTAGATTTTTGTCAAAAAGGGCATGAATCAGGGCTATAGGAAACGAAGGATGAATAAAGGTTAAAAACCCCACAGGCAACCCGAAAGAATCAACCGAAGGATTTCAAATTTAAAGGTGAAAGAGGCTCTGATTTAAAACCAATAAGGTTCTCCACCAACTTTTGTATGAGCCGAGCATGAAGGAAGAACAGAGATTCTGCTTTCGCCCAGTGAATCGCCATTTGTTGAGCACTCAACACACCCTAAAAAGTCTATGTCAAATTTTACTTTTTGGGTACCACTTAATCTTTTGGCATTGTCTAATTTGACTTCAGTATGGAAAATGTTGCCTTTTCTTATCACTTTTTGATTCTCATTAAGTCTTTAAGAGCTTTCTTGGACATGTGAAAACCATCATAACTTAAAAGGACTAACATTTAATTAAAGAATCAACCACTAAATCATTTCACCCGACGAGTCCAAAATTCAACACCTGAAAGAATTGAAGATGAAAGAAAATCACTCAAGAAAACCGAGGTCGCCGATCGTTGATCTTTGTCGGCATTGGAATAAGGGAGTTTTCTTTTGCGACGAGCATTATACAAGGAAGCCGCCGATAGCCGATTTCATTAGACATCGGTGAAAGGGAAAGGGAGTAAACGTTAGCAAAGAAAGAAAGGAATCACCGATGGTTGATTCTCGAAGCATTTCAGCATCGACGAATTTTTGAGAAAGTAAATCCGTAGAGAACATAATAAGTTTATCCCTGAGCGTCGATTCCCCGGTGCCTTTTCAACATCAACAGTCCCAAGTTTAGCTCAGATCACACATTTTGAACAAAGTCCTGAACCCGACTATTACTCGCAATCTAGGTCTCTGGTCTTCGATGTCATAGGTTCCAAATGAGTTGTGTCGTGACTGTACCACTGAGCATGAATTATAGGTTGCCTTAGAAGAAATATGATTTGTTCGAATAAAGTAAAAGTACGTTCCAAATAAGACAAGAAAAGATGTGGACCAAACACACAGGGAGTTCATATACAAACAAGAAGATGATGCATTCAATCGCTATAACTAGAGCCCGAGCATCAAAATTTTGAGACTTTATATATATTAGATTGCCGTCAAGATCAGGCTACATATAATAGACACTGTCTACACCTTTTGGCCAACCAACCCGGTTACATTGAGGTTACAAAAATTTTCATAAGAAAATGGGAAGAATATCAAAATTCTGCATCATGTCTGAGATTACAAAAAAGCGTCCTCCCATCATGCCTCTTCTGTGCGTAAACTTTCTTCCTGGTTGCCTCGCACTCCCGGAGGTGTTGTCACTTTTTGTCCTTCTGACACCCTTTGCGCTTCGCGCAACTGCACGATCGTATCTTGTGCTTCCTGAAGATGCCACTTAAGCCAGGTTCTGTTCCCTTCACGACCCTGTGGCGCTGACACCTCAAGGTTCTTTGCTGCCAATATCCGACGCAATTCTCTATTCTCCTGGTAAATATCAGCTATGGCGAGTTGTGCCTGATCCAACTGCGGATTAGGTCCTCGGATGTTATAACCTGAAGCTTTTGTCTTTCTCGTTCGGCTCCCACTTCCTCGACTTGATTTCTGAGATGCTCTATCTGGATGGCACGCATTAGGAGCTCCTCGGCAGTTGATCGTGCGCACGACTCAATCGAG
>ML778687.1:239722-267504 GCA_009831015.1 Picea engelmannii | reverse complement strand
CCTTCCTCTCCTCCATAGTATCTGCTGTTGAGGAAGCGTGGCTTCCAACCTGCACCCTTCCGATATTACTTCTTCCACTTCGGCCTCTGCACGGGGCGATAACATCATTTCCGCGCAAAGGTCAGAATCTCCCTTTGAAGCCTCAGGAACACCTGTTGCAAATAAGAATGAGTCCCAGGCATTTTTTGGCTCAGGCCTAGTGCTTTGTCTGCCTCGTAGGCCATGTCTTGCGTTTTAAGGAGTCCCCATGGTGCGACAACGTATCTACCTTATGCGTAGAGGATTTGAAAAAAGCCCAAAGACAAAAAAATTGATCAGATTAAGATCAGGAGACGAGTCACCTATGGTGCATAAGCTCATACTAGTGAGTAGAACGCATCTAGAACATCTAGAATTTATATCGGAGTGGGGCAGCGAGCTAAAACATGTCGGGAACACTGAATGCCTTGCGATGAGATGTTTTAAAGAATTGTTGTGTCACATCCACGTGACAGGTATGATTCAGGGCGTGTGAGATACAACCGATAGGAATTACGGAGGATGGGTGGTATGATCATCTTGATTCCTTTCAATTCCCCTAGCCTCCATAATGAGATAATGATGGTTGATGCACTTGCTGATGAGACTTCTGTTTGAGCAACCTGCCTCGACCTAAAGCATTTAATGACTTCTCTTATGACAGTATCCGATCCTTTTGGAACTTACTCCTACTTTTGGCACATGTTCGGCTCTGACATCCTTTCCTGACCCCAAGGGCCAATCGACCACTGGCGTGATTTTAACTCGCATGTTTTTCGTACGTGATCTATCATGCTATGACGCGCGGATGTAACCCACCCTAAATGAAGAAAAATGGTAGCTCTAACAGAGACAGTGCAGGTAGCCTGAAAGGTTGCAGAGATCACGTAAGTATCAAACAACTAGACTTAGCGAGCTTTACAGGTATGCGTCACTCTGTTTTCTTCCCATTTACACTTTTCATATATTTTTCCAAGTATTGTTCTGTAAGAAATTTCTAATTGATTTTAATTTTGATTGGTAGGAAAGATCCCTCTGACTATCAATCGAAATCGACTCTGTAACTTCGCTAAGAAATTTGAGAGAAACTGAATCCGAAGATCAACAGGCGATGAAGGATATCAGAATCCTAAGTTCGAAAACCCTGACAACTTCGTCGACTTGTGCGACATAGTCAAATCACATACCAAGCAAGATTTATTATGGGCCGAAGAGATAGCGAAGGTGTCCGATACAATGTTAAGACAAGTGCAGATATTTATGGAACATCCGATTAGAGCTCGGACTATGCTACAGTAGTTAAACACTAGTCTAGTGAAGTACCGAGCGCATGCAGTGGAGGCTAGAGGAATTTACGTGGCTCCGATGGAACAACCCATATTTCCATGGGCCCAAACCTGGGATGAACTGTTTATCCGTTGGTCGGAGTATGAGAAAAGTCACCCTTTCGAAGGGATATCTTGAGATGACTGTTGGAAAACTGTTAGGAGAGAACGCCACGTGGCGAGTTTGGTTTTGTTTAAACTACACTTATCCGTTATTTTAGTTAATTTTACATTATAAATAAGAGCATCGATGAATTAGTTAGAGGTTGATGGTTGTTGCAAGAAACTCTTCTGTTTTGGTTTTGTCAAGAATTATTTCTGAGCTACCGTTAATAGAGAAGTCCTTCTAGACCAAAGACAAAGTTATTTTCATCAAATGCATGTGATTGGATGTGGAGAAGAACTATTTCCTATCTAGTTTCATGAACGATGCTGTAATGAGTAAGAGCTATTTAATCTATTGTCAAGTTATCTAGTGCAATATTTTGTTGTTCTTTACTTTAATGATGAAGATGAATCGTGGTGTTATTATGTGATGGATGATTAAGTAGGTGAATTGTTTTTCTTTCCATTGTCTTATCGCATATGTGTTTTCTTTCTGGTAATTAGTTTCTCAGATAGTAATTGGATGTTCACATGGTTAATGTATTAATACTAGGCTTGTGGTATAAAATTGTCGTCTGCATGCTTGAGCAACGAGTTATCCCAAGTTCAACCTCTTCCCTAGTAGTTAAACTTAATTTTATTTTGTTTCCAAGTTGGTTTATACCGACTTACATCTCATATCGGTCCCACCCAAGAGAAAATACAAAAAGAGATAGTCCGAACTGAAGGAAGAGCCTTCACAAGAAAACATACAGGCCATTGATAAATTGGCCGGATCACAAGATCTGGAGAACCATTCCACTATTAAATGCTACAGAGTCTAATTGGGCCTCAGTGGCAGGTTTGGCTCCTACTGTTGAATCAAGGGACTTAGGACCCATCAACACCACCATATTAAGTGTCATTGCTATTGTTACCATTTCTAGTCTGCTTCTTGTTATAACCCTAATTTTGTTCACTAATGTCATTTAAATGATTATAATTATAAACATCACTAATAATCACATACATAACGTAATACAATCAAATGAATGAGTTATATCCCTTTATACTCCATCATGCATATTCAAACCTTTAGTTGACTATTTACATGATTGCATGGGGTATCCCTCTACACTCACACCATTGCACCTAAAAGTCTTTGATACTCACATGACCCTTTTAAATCCATGATTTAAGAACTTCCACAACCCATCAACGCTAAATGGCACTTGGAAATGTTCGGTGGTTGAATGTAGCCCTAGTTATACCCCCCTTAATCAATATATGGACATTTGTCCCTTCTTTAGGTCAAATCAGGCACATGAGTACCCATGCTTGAAGTGTGGGAATTCCCATTGGAACTAATTTATCTTGCAATTCAAGTTTAGTCTATAAATAGAGGCCATGGACATGCACTTGATAGGAATAATTGAGAGTAATGTTATGTTTGTGGATTGAATCCAAAGTATGAGAAATGTATTTCCTCCATCCACTATCCAATGAGTTTGCTTACCCTTATGCTATCCATTTCCCCCTCCAAAGTGACCATTCACAAAGGGAAGTGTTGTCTATTTGTATATATAGATCGAGATTGATCCCTATCAAAGGTTAAAAGGACCCTCCCATTGAGAAAATTGGATCCCACACTACAAGGAAAAGACCTTGTAGTGGAGGTTTTTAGTGTTACAAAATTAGAAAAAATTGTCAAAAAAACCTCCGCAAAACATCCGTTTTTGGTAGTGGATGTTTTTGTGGAGATTATAACGAAACTTCATTATAAATAAAAAAATTATGGTGGGTGGAGGTTTTAGTGGATGTTTTTCTAGGTGGTGCACTTCATGGTGTATACACACTGGTGCATTCTCAAACTTAAAGCACATGTGCTTACATTTCATTGAAAGCATCGAGTTAGTCCTAAAATATTGGGGCACCGATGCATTTACAAATAATAACGCATCGGTTCTTTAATAACAACAATGCACCGATTGAATTTATGATACCATGTGCCGATGCATTCTCAAACTTAAAGCACCAGTGTTTAAATTTAACAGAAACCACCCGGGTTATCCAAAAAATATTAGGGCACTGATGCTCTTATAAATCATAACGCACCGATGCTTTAGTAACAACAATGCATTGGCCGAATATATGATACCATGCACCGATGCGTTACAATACAAACCCAACTGGTGCATGAAATTTAGAATGCACCGATGCAGAAGTATGATACAGAAGCAACGATGCACTTTTTTAATTAAACGCACCGGAAGGCCATTTTTTATTATTATAATTGTTGTTGTTAAAATAGTATTAAGATCAATGTTGGTTCATTATATATCAACACCGGTGTGTGTTTCATTACAACACCTGTGATTTTTATCATTAAGAACACCAGTTTTCATTTTTTCTTTTCAGAAACATCTACCTGTGACAGTGCAATTATTGTTATTTTTTAATTCCATTGTTCATAAAAAAATTGACATATATCTTACAATAGTATTCATATAAATTAAATTTTGAGTAGTGCATTTGGATATGATGTTTGGATTAATTTGTTATATCATTGGATTTCACATCTCTTCATTATAATATTTAATCAACGATGTAACATTTCACAATGACATTGGACAACACAATAGAATAAAATAAAATGTATTTTATTATATATGAATAAGAGGATCTTTGTCATACAAAATGGGACACTTATTGGTAACCCCTTGTCTTTCAATTGGGACACTATGTCCATTACATTAAACAAAATGTCTTATTTTCACAGACAATTATTTCAAAAAATACAACAATTTGCATTCATATCCAAATATATTGATCATCATTCTTCACTGGAACTGTTGTCAGTGATCGAGTTACTTCCATGACTTGAGTTATTTGGTCAAACATTTTGTTGGTTGCCTTGATTGTTTTCCTCTTCTTCAAGTTCCATCTACAAAAATAAAAATAAAGTGTAATGAGTGTATCTGCATTGGTGAGAACAATGAAAATTGAAATAAATAATATACATGAATATAAATTTAAAAGCGACGTACCATAGAAATAATTGAGTTGTGAATGTTACACATTCTTTCAAAACCAAATATCATGCCTTCTTTGAACAACTCTTTTGTTGTCACATTTCCATACTTTGTTTCCTGCAAGTTTTATACCCCATAATAAATCATAGATTCAATATAAATGATTTTTTTTGTTCCATTAATTATAAAATGAGATAAATAAAACAACATAGATACTTACAAATTCCACAATTAATTTTTGATATGCCAACATATACTCACAAACCTTTCTTATTCCAATGTCAATCAATTCTTCCGCTGGGTCTTCTTTGTTTGTTAGCACATGTTTGAAGACATTCAAGGATGGCTGCTATAAAACAACTTAAAATATACAAAAATGAAATCTTAAGTTAATGTTATAAGGAAATAACAATTACTCACAAACTTTGATACCAACCCTTTTCTTCCTTTTCGTCTTGTTTTATGTGTTGAATGGGTTCCATTTTGTTTTCTTTTCTACAAGAAAATACTTGAAAATTAATATTTAATGATAAATTATTTATTTATATGTACCTAATAGAAAAATTCAATGATTTCATACATTTGAATCATGTTGTTGTTGAGATGGATCCTCCTATGATACAATTATGTCCATTTCTTTGACCATCTCCTTGTACACCTTTTTGGACATTCCTACTGGCATATTTCGGATATCAACTTGGTGATCCTTTAGGATTTTCATAATCTTCCTGAAAAAAGTAACATGCAGACAATAAACTATTTTTATATTGATACACACAAACTAAATATAACAACATTGATATTAATAAAGGAATGCTTTGTAATAATATCTACATATTCTACAACTAAAGAATTTTTAGGAATATTACTTTTTGAATGATTATTTTTTGTTGTTGTATGTTTTTGTTATTGCAAGTATGACATGTCTCATTGACCATTGCTCTAGAAATGCTTCCTATAGTTTAGATATAACCAATTTCTTGGAATCATTGGATTGATTTCTGTATTGTAAGTGGAAAGTACATCTATATGTTCGTTCCACTATATCCCTCATAGTTTTGTAAAAGTCCCCCCCCCTTTCATTAACCTCCAACACCAATCCAGATGAGCTAAGGACCATTTCATCATCATTTACATCTTCTATAATTTTTATTTTCTTAGGATGACATTCTGTTCCTTCATTGTTGGTCCCTGTAGAAGATTAAACATATGTGAATTAATATATTGTTTGAAACATGTTATCTAATATTCTTAACTATATTATTAATGAAAATTCAAAAAATAACTCATACTGAATAATATTTTTTCATTCACCTGATTCATCCTTTTGCAATTTTTCCATCAAGCTTTTACACTCTTCTGCACTTAGATCACAAAGAATCTTATCTAGATTCCTCATTTGGTGGCTCTTCATGACACAAACTAACCAATAAATATTAGTTAAAATTATATATAGTTCAAACATACTAATTTTGTATAGAATTTACAAAAAACATGCCGTTTTTGCTTTTTTGGATGTGGTATCATTGTGCCGATCATAATTTTTGTTACTTGAACTATTATCACAATTTTTTTTTTTATCAATATATAATATGTACCATTCAATATAGAAGCTATTAAATATATTTTATAAATACATCACATAATTTTTAGCTTAAAAAAGGTAAAAAAAATTCTGGTTTCCGATGCGTTGTAATAATATGAATGCACCGGTGTGTTTGATATAGGAAACACACCGACATGATTTTTTTTTTTAAATATTTAAATTACAACGGTGCTATATGTATCGATAATCACACTGCACCTAGAGTAAAAAATGAAAAAAAAAAAACCAAAAACAATTACACACTGATGAACGCAAAAATTTAAAAATTATGTTACAACATTTCTGGTGTGCTTTATCATTAAGAACACTGGTGCGTTATAGTCAAATAGTTACATCGATAACCAAAAACCATTTTTTTTAAACGTGACAGGGATGAGAGAGTTTTGATTTGATGCAATAAGTGGTTCTCTTGCATCACATGCCAGAGGCCTTATATATAGAAAAACAAACCCATTGAATCTAAAATGCCTAAAATGAAAATCCCTAATTGTGAAGTGATAGAGGGAGTTAAACCCTAAGGTGAAATTTTGCAGTCACAGAAGTAAGAATAAACAAAGGTTTAAGGTAAATATGATTATTTATTTATTTATTTTCTGAATAATTATGTTGCTCCAAAAGGGTTTTGGGTGAATCACCATACCCTTCAAATTCTTATCTTCTGAATAATTATGCCATTCCAAAGTATTATGTTTCTCCACAATGCTTCCCGATATGTCTCTCTTGCAAATCTATCCCCTGTAAATTTTGGAAAAATAATGAATAACTTAATATTATTTAAAATAATTTATGAAAAGGGTTTTGAGTGAATCATCATACTCTTGAAATTCCGATCTCCTGAATAAATATGTTGTCTCAAAGTATTCTGCTGCTCCATAGTGCTTCCCAATATGCCTCTCTTGAAAATATCTCCCCTATAAATTTTGGCAAAATAATGAAATAGTGAATAACTTCTTACTATTTAAAGGAGTTTATGAAATTAGATTTTCGAAAAATAAATTCCCGCTCATTTTTCAATTGTAAAAAAACGACGTCGCGCTTTTTTTTTTATAATTTTTTCGAAACACCCGTGTTTTTATTCATATAACACACTGGTGCATTTATAGGATCATGTTGTAATTGATGCCAAAAGTTTGATGTCAAAGGTCAAAGGATTGATGTCAAAGGAACAATGTCTTGTCATAGTATATTGATGAAGTATGTATTGTCAATGGATTGATCAATGTGTTGCATAGATGAAGATGGATCAATGTGTTGTCATTGATGGTTTGATGCATTCATGTATTGATCGATGGATCATGTGATCATGCATGGAATCAATGACAAAGGGACAATGTCATAGTAATGTATTGTCATGGGTTATTCCAGTTGGATTGATGTAAAGATGACTCATTATTGTCTTGTCATGGTTGATAGGAAGTACAAATGGATGAACTAAAAAGTGGTCCCCTTATCGTGAAATCCCTCACGGGATGACGCTTTGCGGTTGAGTTATCCTATAATTATGGTTAGAGAACCCATACTTAATTTTGGAATAATACAAATGGATGAACTCCAAAGTGGTCCCCTTATGGTGAAAGCCCTCACGGGAAGACGCTTTGCCGTTGAGTTATCCTAGAAGTATGGTTAGAGAACCCATGCTTAATTTTGGAATAATGAGATAAATATCAATGAAATTGTCAGTGAAACTATCCTAGATGGATAATGCCTGTCATGCCATTTCCGGTGGTATGTGGAACGTCACATAACTCCTCACGGTTTGAGAGTTACGGCCTTACGAAGTTGGAGGACCCTCATATGTTGGATTGAATCCCCAAAAGGTCAAAGAAGTCAAAGTGCTTGCAAAGAAGAAATTATTTAAATAATAAAGTGAGATGCTACAACTATAGTGGATTTGGTCACAAATCCTAGGATTGCTGGAACACAAGAAGAAAGACCATGACGGGGACTTCATATACTATGTCTAGAAGAAGGTATGAAGTTAGGAAGGAAGACATTTTTGAAAAGATGGAAGCTTAGAGATCAAGTTCTGAGAAGCAGAGACACCTTTTGAAGTGGGTAAAGAAGACTGAACAACCAAAGATGAATGGAAGACTTAAGGGAAGCTCAAGTTTGTCATCTTCAAAGGCATACACGAGTTACAATGGTAACAGTTGCGTACATACGTGAGCTGACCTATGAATAGGTCACTTACATACGCTAGCTGTCTGTGCAGCAGGCCGCGTATCTGTGGTAAAAGAGCCTTTGGAAAAAGGATATGCACATGAGGTCCAACATGGTATAATGGTATAACTCTGTGTTGCAGGGTCTGACATGGTTTGTTGTAGGGTCTGACATTGTCTGTTGCAGGTTTTCATGATTACATGTTGGCATACATAATTGATGTATGTATGGTGGTGACATATGGTTGAGTGTTGAAAGACTATCTTGGATGCATGGTATTGAGACATTTTTCTATTGAAAAACAATGCTGGTTGTGACAGTGAAGTTATGGCACTTTGGTTATGAGATATATCATGATGATGCTAGCTAGAGATGTCATTGATCTATTAAGGCACACTTCTAGCACATATTGGATGCTTAGTATTTGTTGTAGTGAATGGACGTTGAGGTTGATCTGTTGGGGTACATGGCTAGTACATATTTGAGTTTCATTGATATATATTATGATGTATTATTGGAAGCATATTTGTTGGATATCTTGGTGAATGCATTTGGCATATAGATGTGCTACATATTGGGACATGTAGTTGATGAGTTGATGAAGTGGTCATGTTGTACACCATTGATGAGTCATAGCTTGATCTATAGTTGATGCATGTTTGGTACACATTTGGTACATTGTTAGAGGCACCTGCTAGCAGTATGATTGGCACATGGTCAATGGTTGATATGGCATTCATATATGGGGACACATCTTGATTGTAGTTCATCTTGTTGTGGTATTGGTGCATGGTTAATGCACTTTCTTGGTACATGTGGTGATACATGATTAGTGCAATGTTGGTGCACTCATAGATGGTATATGTATGTGGATGATAATACTTGGCTACAGTACACCATTGGTATTACTTGTTTAGCATATACTTTGGTACATGATATATGGGATGATATAGTTGAGACACTTGATTGATTGAGATACATGGTTGTGGCACTTGGTTCATGATAGAAGCATGCCATGGGTGATATGACACTTGTTTGAGACACATGGTTGGAATGTTTGTAGAAGCATATGATTGATACACTCCATTGATGGCATCTTATGGCATATTCTATGATATTTATGTACATGGGTGATATGCATGGTTGGCACACAATATGGAACATGATGTACTTGGTTGATGTTTTGTTGATGATTCTCTATTTCATTGTTGACATATCTTTTGCTGCATGATGTAAGGTATGGCACGAGTTTTGATGCATGGATAGGTCCAAGGATCGTCATAGAAAGAGTGGTTGATCTATGTTCTTGTTGAGAAGTAGCATTTGCAGTAGAAGCATATTGCAATGATAACATATTTTTCATATTGCAGAGAAGATAGGGGGAGACATACCAATAGGGGGAGTCATTATTCTTGCCATGATTCTAGGAGGAGATATTTTATCAGATGGAAAGATAAATACTTGAAAATGATCCCTATACTTGGAGCAAGAACACAAAGGCATAGTTCCAAGGGGAGCGATGGTCACAGGGGGAGCATGGGAGATATATCTTCAGCATTACATCAGAGTGATATCCCTTGTTCAAAAGGGGATAGATTATTTAGAGGAATATCAAAGGAATTCATGCAGGGGGAGTATCCCCAAGGAGAGTTCAGACAGGGGGAGCAACTCTAAGGAGAGAACTACCCTTTGCCATTGATGTCAAAGGGGAGAGATAGTCACATTGATGTGATTGATATGAATATTGATGTAGAACAATGCCTTGTCTATATGTTGCCATCAATGATTGGTGTTGACATCAATGTTGGTATTTCCATCAATATGAAAGGGGGAGATTGTTGGATCATGTTGTCATTGATGCCAAAATATTGATGTCAAAGGTCAAATAATTGATGTCAAAGGTCAATTGATTGATGTCAAAGTATTGATGTGAAAGGAACAATGTATTGCCATAGTATATTGATGAAGTATGTATTGTAAATGGATTGATCAATGTGTTGCATAGATGAAGATGGATCGATGTGTTGTCATTGATGGTTTGATCCATTCATGTATTGATCGTTGGATCATGTGATCATGCATGGAATCAATGAATAAGGGACAATGTCATAGTGATGTATTGTCATGGGTTATTCCAGTTGGATTGATGTAAATATGACTCATTATTGTCTTGTCATGGTTGATAAGAAGTACAAATGGATGAACTCCAAAGTGGTCCCCTTATGGTTAAATCCCTCACGGGAAGACACTTTGTGGTTGAGTTATCCTAGGAGTATGGTTAGAGAACCCATACTTAATTTTGGAATAGTACAAATGGATGAAATCCAAAGTGGTCCCCTTATGGTGAAATCCCTCACGGGAAGGCGCTCTGCGATTGAATTATCCTAGAAGTATTGTTAGAGAACCCATGCTTAATTGTGGAATAATGAGATGAATATCAATGACTTTTTCAATGAAACTATCCTAGATGAATAGTGCTTGTCATGCCATTTCCGGTGGTATGTGGAACGTTACATAACTCCTCACGGTTTGAGAGTTATGGCGTTACGAAGTTGGAGGAACCTCATATGTTGGGTTGAAGCCCCAAAAGGTCAAAGAAGTCAAAGTGCTTACAAAGAAGAAATTATTTAAATAATAAAGTGAAGCAATAAAGAGGATTATTTAAATAATAAAGTGAAGTGACAAAGAGGATTATTTAAATAATAAAGTGAAGTGACAAAGTCAAAGAGGATTATTTAAATAATAAAGTGAAGTGACAAAGTCAAATAGGATTATTTAAATAATAAAGTGAAGTGACAAAGTCAACGAGGATTATTTAAATAATAAAGTAGATGGATAAATTTCTAATTATGGAAAGTGGTTATAAGAAGGTTAACCCTAAAATGAGGAAAATGGGTTAAGTGGTCAAGTGGTTATTGGATTCATGGACAAGTGGCAAATTGGGCAAAGTTGGACATAGGTGACTATGTGGACAAAGTGGCCTAGAAGATGATTCTAAGGAAGCTACTTGGAGAGTATAAATAAGAGGCAAGGGTCTCTTGTGAAAAATATCTCTTGAGCATATCTTGAAGATGTATTCTGAGAGAGATATTGACTGGAGGATCTCATGTACGCATCAAAGTTTCCGTAAGTCTGAGTTCTTGATGACGAAAGTTTCGGAAGTTCATAAACCCTAGTTTCTGAGGCGTATGTGGGCTGACAATGTATTAGGGTGCATACATACTAAGGCGTATGCGGGATGAAAATGTATTAGGGTGCATATGTATGTGGGTTGTCAATGTATTAGTGTGCATACATGTTGGTAAAGCCATGTAAACTTGAAAATATGAAGATGCAGAGGTTATAGATTCTGAGATCAAGCTCCCGGGAAGGTCTACAGTGCTCAGATATATCATATCTATCCATTGGTTCAAAATATATGTCTTATTTCTATGAATAGTTATATTTTGATGTATGCATGAGAAATGTTTATGGAGATTTTAGAATTCTCCCTAGAGAAACTAGTGGCTGCATGGGATCTTCTGTATAAGTCAGATCTACAGAAATACAATGATGATATATTTATCATTGATATTTATTGTTGAGGCACATCTTGTATTTCTTGGCATATGGCTAAGGGTTTTTGTGGTACATGGATGAGGAGCATAAGTAAGTTGTGGAAGAGCATAGCTATGTTGTGATTGGTTATGGTACAAATTGGATAATGAAAGACATAATTGAATGTGACTGAAGGCTATAGAGGATCTGAGTTTTTCATGGAGAGAGAACCCTAATTTCTCAGAAGGAATACACATGCTGTAGTACAAACAAGCCGCATACATACGTGAGATATACTACTGGCAGGGACACGTACATACGTGTGCTGCACTACTGACAGGTCGCGTACCTGTTGACAGATTGGTATCTGTTGAGGATTGAATCCTCCTCTCAGTTGGTGCTGAGTTGTGTAAGCCGAGTCTTGCATTGTAGAGCTGGTGCTCTTGTGGAGTTGTAACTCTATTCAGTTGTTGCTGATAACCCAAGGATTGTAGTCCGTAATAAAAAAGAAAATTGTACATACATCTTGTGTTATTTGTGCTCCTTGTGGTGATGACTTATTGATGATATATGTTATTGATATATGTTGCTGATGTATGTTCACATTTAACTGGTTATAAATGACAACAATAAGTAATGAGTAGATGGTGATTGCTAATTAAGGAGTTTTGTGAAGGGGAAGTTTTAAAAAGATCCCTACACTGATTCACCCCCCCTCTCAGTGTGGTCGGTGTGTCCAACAATTGGTATCAGAGCATGCCTTCACTATAAGCCTTAAAAAGCTTGGAGGATATCCATGGATGCACAAATGGATGATGAAGTTCCAATCCTTGATGAGGAAAATTATTCTACATGGAGAATAGATATGAAAGTGCATTTGAAGGAAATAGGACTGGGTGTTTGGAAATAAGCTATTGGTGGATTAGTTCCTTTGAAGAACAAGTCAAAGATTGCAACTCAAAGGGAAGAAAAGAAGAATGATGCATTGTCTCTCAAGATCATTCTTAGTGGACTCTCAAGTTCTATCAAAGAGAGCAGGGGACAATGCACTTCCGTCAAGGATCTATGGCTAAAGCTAGAGGAGACATACCAAAGAAAAAAAGGAACACCTTAAAGACAACTCCATCAAGAACAATGAAGGTAAGGAATATCCAAAATCCTCTATTTGCAATGATTCTAAATGTGATGATGTTGGCAAAAAGGAATACCTTGAAGACAATTTTATCAAGATCAATGAAGGTAAAGAATCTGCAAAAACCCCTGATTGCAATATTTCAAAATGTGATGATGTTGAATATTTCTCTACAAGTGAAGTAGAAAATCTAGAGATAGTATGTGTAGAATTAAATGATATTTATCCCATGGAAGAAGTAGAAGAAGAACTATCAGAGCTTAAAAGGAAAGTCGAACGGGGTCTATTTGAATACAACTATGACCATTGTTACATAGAATATAGATATCTTTCTAAGAACACTAAAATTTTTCTTAAAAAGAATCAAAGGAATATCTTAAAGTTAAAGGAAATTCTCAAGGAACAAGAAGAAAGTAAAAAGACTCAATTAGAAGAAAAGACTAAGAAATGAAATAGAAGAGAATAAGAATCTAGATGATGAGATTAGAAAAAGTCTTGAAGTTTATGTCCATCTCAAGACCCAAATTGAAGAAGCCAAAAGGGTAGAGGAATTAGTAAATGAAAAGGAAGAGTCATGTCATAAGTTGGAAGCTGAAGTTGTTGATCTTAGAAAGAAATTAGAAAAGTCAAACAAATTCTTGAATAGCTCAACAATATTGAATGATATCTTGGATACTCAAATATGACCAAATGATAAATCAAGTCTTGGATACAACAAAGAAGCTACACATGTTGAAGCAAGCACCTCAAAGAAGCATGAGTTAAGTCCCTCACTATTAAAGGATGTAAATAATGTTGCAAGTCAACCATCTACACAAGCCAAGGAAACTTTCAAAAGAACAAAACAAGGAAGACATCAAGAAGCCATATTTACACCTCAAAGAAGAGAGACACCTTCCAGATGGACATCAAAGCAAAGGTATGAAAATGTTTTTCATGGTCACTGTTACTCATGTAATGAATATGGTCACAAAGCTTTGGAATGTCGATATTATGCAAGGAAAGATAAAGAAAGATGTCATAACACCCTAAGGTGTTGGAGATGTAATCAAGTAGGACACATTGCTATTCATTGTCACATCATGAGATGCTACAACTGTAGTGGATTTGGTCACAAATCCTAAGATTGCTGGAACACAAGAGGAAATACCATGATGGGGACTTCATATAGTATGACTAGAAGAAAGCATGAGGTTAGGAAGGAAGCAATTTTTGAAAAAATGGAAGCTTAGAGATCAAGTTTTGAGAAGTAGGGACACCTTCAGAAGTGGGTAAAGGAGACTGAACAACCAGAGACGAATGAAAACCTTAAGGGAAGCTCAAGTTTGTCATCTTTAGAAGCATATGCGAGTTACAATGGTAACAATCACGTACATATGTGAGCTGACCTAGGAATAGGTCACATACATACACTAGCTGTCTGTGCAGCAGGCCACGTATCTGTGGTAAACGAGCCTTTGGAAAAAGGCTATGCACATGAGTTCCAACATGGTATAATGGTATAACTCTGTGTTGCAGGGTCTGACATGGTTTGTTGTAGGGTCTGACATTGTTTGCTGCAGGTTTTCATGATTACATGTTGGCATACATAATTGATGTATGTATGGTGGTGAGATATGGTTGAGTGTTGAAAGACTATCTTGGATGCATGGTACTAACCCTAGAGTGTGGATTGAGACATTTGTCTATTGAAAAACAATGTTGATTGTGACAGAAGTTATGGCACTTTGGTTATGAGATATATCATGATGATGCTAACTAGAGATGTCATTAATCTATTGAGGCACACTTCTAGCACATATTGGATGCTTAATATTTGCTGTAGTGAATGGAAGTTGAGGCTGATCTGTTGGGGTACATGGCTAGTACATATTTGAGTTTCATTGATATATCTTATGATGTATTATTGGAAGCATATTTGTTGGGTATCTTGGTGCATGCATTTGGAATATAGATGAGCTAAATATTGGGACATTCAGTTGATGAGTTGATGAAGTGGTCATGTTGTACACCATTGATGAGTCATAGCTTGATCTATAGTTGATGCATGCTTGGTACACATTTGATACATTGTTAGAGGCACCTGCTAGCAGTATGATTGGCACATGGTCAATGGTTGATATGACATTCATATATGGGGACACATATTGATTGTAGTTCATCTTATTGTGGTATTGGTGCATGGTTAATGCACTTTCTTGGTACATGTGGTGATACATGATTAGTGCAATGTTGATGCACTCATAGATGGTATATGTATGTGGATGATAATACTTGGCTAAAGTACACCATTGGTATTAATTGTTTAGCATATACTTTGGTACATGATATATGGGATGATATAGTTGAGACACTTGATTGATTGAGATACATGGTTGTGGCACTTGGTTCATGATAGAAGCATGCCACGGGTGATATGACACTTGTTTGAGACACATTGTTGGCATGTTTGTAGAAGCATATGATTGATACACTCCATTGATGACATCTTATGGCATATTCTATGATATTTATGTACATGGGTGATGTGCATGGTTGGCACACAATATGGCACATGATGTACTTGGTTGATGTTTTGTTCATGATTCTCTATTTCATTGTTGACATATATTTTTCTTCATGATGTATGGTATGGAATGAGTTTTGAGGCATGGATAGGTCCAAGGATCGTCATAGAAAGAACGATTGATCTATGTTCCTGTTGATAAGTAGCATTTGCAACAGAAGCATATTGCAATGATAACATATTGTTCATGTTGCAGAGAAGATATGGGGAGACATACCCATAGGGGGAGTCATTATTCTTGCCATGATTCTAGGAGGATATATTTTATCAGATGCAAAGATAAATACTTGAAAAGGATCCCTATAATTGGAGAAAGAACACAAAGGAATAGTTCTAGGGGGAGCGATGGTCACAGGGGGAGCATGGGAGATATATCTTCAGCATTACATTAGAGTGATATCCCTTGTTCAAAAGGGGATAGATTATTTAGAGGAAGATCAAAGGATTTCATGCAGGGGGAGTAGCCCCAAGGAGAGTTCAGACAGGGGGAGAAACCCTAAGGAGAGAACTACTCTTTTCCATTGATGTCAAAGGGGGAGAGATGGTCACATTGATGTGATTGAGATGAATATTGATGTAGAGCAATGCCTTGTCTATATGTTTCCATCAATGATTGGTGTTGACATCAATGTTGGTATTGCCATCAATGCGAAAGGGGGAGATTGTTCGATCATGTTTTCATTGATGCCAAAATATTGATGTCAAAGGACAATGCACTTCTGCCAAGGATCTATGGCTAAAGCTAGAGGAGACATACCAAATAAAAAAGGAACACCTTAAAGACAACTCCATCAAGAACAATGAAGGTAAGGAATATCCAAAATCATCTATTTGCAATGATTATAAATGTGATGATGTTGGAAAAAAGGAATACCTCAAAGACAATTATATCAATATCAATGAAGGTAAAGAATCTCCAAAAACACCTGATTGCAATATTTCAAAATGTGATGATTTTGAATATTTCTCTACAAGTGAAGAAGAAAATCTAGAGATAGTATGTGTAGAGTTAAATGATAGTTATCCCATGGAAGAAGTAGAAGAATAACTATTAGAGCTTAAAAGTAAAGTCAAATGGGGTCTATTTGAATACAACTATGACCATTGTTACATAGAATATAGCTATCTTTATGAGAACACTAAAAAGTTTCTTAAAAAGAATCAAAGGCATATCTTAAAGTTAAAGGAAATTCTCAAGGAACAAGAAGAAAGTAAAAAGACTCAATTAGAAGAAAATACTAAGGAATGAAATAGAAGAGAATAAGAATCTAGAGGATGAGATTAGCAAAAGTCTTGAAGTAGGAACAAGAAGAAAGTAAAAAGACTCAATTAGAAGAAAATGCTAAGGAATGAAATAGAAGAGAATAAGAATCTAGAGGATGAGATTAGCAAAAGTCTTGAAGTTAATGTCCATCTCAAGACCCAAATTGAAGAAGACAAAATGGTAGAGGAATTACTAAAGAATCAAGTAAATGAAAAGGAAGAGTCATGTCATAAGTTGGAAACTGAAGTTGTTGATGTTAGAAAGAAAGTAGAAAAGTCAAACAAATTATTGAATAGCTCAACAATATTGAATGATATCTTGGATACTCAAAGATCACCAAATGATGAATCGGGTCTTGGATACAACAAAGAAGCTACAGATGTTGAAGCAAGCACCTCAAAGAAGCATGAGGTAAGTCCCTCACTCTCAAAGGATGGAAATAATGTTGCAAGTCAACCATATACACAAGCCCATGAAATTTTCAAAAGAACAAAGCAAGGAAGACATCAAGAAGCCATATTTACACCTCAAAGAAGAGAGACACCTTCAATATGGACACCAAAGAAAAGGTATGAAAATGTTTTTCATGGTCACTGCTACTCATGTAATGAATATGGTCACAAAGCTTTGGAATGTAGATATTATGCAAGCAAAGATAAATAAAGATTTCATAACACCCTAAGGTGTTGGAGATGTAATCAAGTAGGACACATTGCTATTCATTGTCACATCATGAGATGCTACAACTGTAGTGGATTTGGTCAAAAATCCTAAGATTGCTGGAACACAAGAAGAAAGACCATGATGGGGACTTCATATAATATGACTAGAAGAAGGCATGGAGTTAGGAAGGAAGAAATTTTTGAAAAGATGGAAGCTTATAGATGAATTTTTGAGAAGCAGGGACACCTTCAGAAGTGGGTAAAGAAGACTAAACAACCAGAGACGAATGGAAGCCTTAAGGGAAGCTCAAGTTTGTCATCTTTAGAAGCATACACAAGTTACAATGGTAACAGTCACATACATACATGAGCTTACCTATGAATATGTCACTTACATATGCTATCTGTCTGTGCAGCAGGCCACGTATCTGTGGTAAAAGAGCCTTTGGAAAAGGCTATGCACATGAGTTCCAACATGGTATAATGGTATAACTCTGTGTTGCAGGGTCTGACATGGTTTGTTGTAGGGTCTGACATTGTTTGCTGCAGGTTTTCATGATTACATGTTGACATACATAATTGATGTATGTATGGTGGTGACATATGGTTGAGTGTTGAAAGACTATCTTGGATGCATGGTACTAACCCTAGAGTGTGGATTGAGACATTTTTCTGTTGAAAAACAATGCTGGTTGTGACAGTGAAGTTATGGCACTTTGGTTATGAGATATATCATGATGATGCTAGCTAGAGATGTCATTTATCTATTGAGGCACACTTCTAGCACATATTGGATGCTTAGTATTTGTTGTAGTGAATGGAGGTTGAGGCTAATCTGTTGGGGTACATGGCTAGTACATATTTGAGTTTCATTGATATATCTTATGATGTATTATTGGAAGCATATTTGTTGGATATCTTGTAGCATGCATTTGGCATATGGATGAGCTACATATTGGGATGTGTAGTTGATGAGTTGATGAAGTGGTCATGTTGTACACCATTGATGAGTCATATCTTGATCTATAATTGATGCATTTTTGGTACACATTTGGTACATTGTTAGAGGCACCTGCTAGTAGTATGATTGGCACATGGTCAATGGTTGATATGGAATTCATATATGGGGACATATCTTTATTGTAGTTCATCTTGTTGTGGTATTGGTGCATGGTTAATGCACTTTCTTGGTATAGGTGGTGATACATGATTAGTGCAATTTTGATGCACTCATAGATGGTATATGTATGTGGATGATAGTACTTGGCTAAAGTACACCATTGGTATTACTTGTTTATCATATACTTTGGTACATGATATATGGGATGATATAGTTGAGACACTTGATTGATTGAGATACATGGTTGTGGCACTTGGTTCATGATAGATGCATTCCATGGGTGATATGAAACTTGTTTGAGACACATGGTTGGCATGTTTGTAGAAGCATATGATTGATACACTCCATTGATGACATCTTATGGCATATCCTATGATATTTATGTACACGGGTGATGTACATGGGTGTTGTGCATGGTTGGCACACATTATGGCACATGATGTACTTGGTTGATGTTTTGTTCATGATTCTCTATTTCATTGTTGACATATATTTTGCTTCATGATGTATGGTATGGCACGAGTTTTGTTTCATGGATAGGTCCAAGGATCGTCATAGAAAGAGTGGTTGATCTATGTTCTTGTTGAGAAGTAGTATTTGCAATAGAAGCATATAGCAATGATAACATATTGTTCATATTGCAGAGAAGATAGGGGGAGACATACCCATAGGGGGAGTCATTATTCTTGCCATGATTCCAGGAGGAGATATTTTATCAGATGCAAAGATAAATACTTGAAAATGATCCCTATACTTGGAGAAAGAACACAAAGGCATAGTTCTAGGGGGAGCGATGGTCACAGGGGGAGCATGGGAGATATATCTTCAGCATTACATTAGAGTGATATCCCTTGTTCAAAAGGGGATATATTATTCAGAGGAATATCAAAGGCATTAAAGCAGGGGGAGTATCCCCAAGGGGAGTTCAGATAGGGGGAGAAACCCTAAGGAGAGAACTAGCCTTTTCCATTGATGTCAAAGGGGGAGAGATAGTCACATTGATGTGATTGAGATGAATATTGATGTAGAGAAATGCCTTGTCTATATGTTTCCATCAATGATTGGTTTCAACATCAATGTTGGTATTGCCATCAATGCGAAAGGGAGAGATTGTTGGATCATGTTGTCATTGATGCCAAAATATTGATGTCAAAGGTCAAAGGATTGTTGTCAAAGGTCAATTGATTGATGTGAAAGGAACAATGTCTTGCCATAGTATATTGATGAAGTATGTATTGTCATTGGATTGATCAATGTGTTACATAGATGAAAATGGATTGATGTGTTGTCATTGATGGTTTGATCCATTCATGTATTGATCGTTGGTTCATGTGATCATGCATGGAATCAATGAATAAGGGACAATGTCATAGTGATGTATTGCCATAGGTTATTCCAGTTGAATTGATATAAATATGACTCATTATTGTCTTGTCATGGTTGATAGGAAGTACAAATGGATGAAATCCAAAGTGGTCTCCTTATGGTGAAATCCCTCACGGGAAGATGCTTTGTGGTTGAGTTATCCTAGGAGTATGGTTAGAGAACCCATACTTAATTGTGGAATAGTACAAATGGATGAAATCCAAAGTGGTCCCCTTATGGTGAAATCCCTCATGGGAAGACGCTTTGCGATTGAGTTATCCTAGAAGTATTGTTAGAGAACCCATGCTTAATTGTGGAATAATGAGATGAATATCAATGACTTTGTCAGTGAAACTATCCTATATGAATATTGCTTGTCATTCCATTTCTGGTGGTATGTGGAAGATCACATAACTCCTCACGGTTTGAGAGTTATGGCCTTATGAAGTTGGAGGACCCTTATATGTTGGCTTGAAGCCCCAAAAGGTCAAAGAAGTCAAAGTGCTTTCAAAGAAGAAATTATTTAAATAATAAAGTGAAGTGACAAAGAGGATTATTTAAATAATAAAGTGAAGTGACAAAGTCAATGAGGATTATTTAAATAATAAAGTAATTGAAGAACTTTCTAATTATGGAAAGTGGTTATAAGAAGGTTAACCCTAAAATGAGGAAAATGGTTTAAGTGGTCGAGTGGCTATTGGATACATGGACAAGTGGAAAATTGGGCAATGTTAGACATAGGTGACTATGTGGACAAAGTGGCCTAGAAGATGCTTCTAAGGAAGCTACTTGGGGAGTACAAATAAGAGGCAAGGGTCTCTTGTGAAAAATATTTCTTGAGCATATCTTGAAGATCTATTCCGAGAGAGAGATTGACTGGGGGATCTCATGGATGCATCAAAGCTTCCGTAAGTTTGAGATCCTGACGAGGAAAGTTTCAGAAGTTCAGAAACCCTATTTTCTGAGGCATACATGGATTGACATTGTATTAGGGTGCATACATACTGAGGTGTACACAGACTGACAATGTATTAGGGTGCGTATGTACGCGGGCTGGCAGTGTATTATGGTGTGTACATGTTGGTAAAGCGATGGAAACTTGAAAATATGAAGATGCAGAGGTTCTAGATTATGAGATCAAGCTCCTAGGAAGGTTGACAATGCTCATATACATCAGATCTATCCATTGGTTCAAAAGGTATGTATTATTTCTATGAATAGTTGGATTTTGATGTATGCATGAGAAATGGTTATGGAGATTTGAGAATTATCCCTCGAGAAACTAGTGGCTACGTGGGATCTTCTGTATAAGTCAGATCTACAGAAATACAATGATGGTATGTTTATCATTGATACTTCTTGTTGAGGCACATCTTGTATTTCTTGGCATATGGCTAAGGTTTTTTGTGGTACATGGTTGAGGAGCATAAGTAAGTTGTGGAAGAGCATAGATATGTTGTGATTGGTTATGGTAAAAATTGGACAATGAAAAAGATAAGTGAATGTGATTGATGACTGCAGAGGATGTGAGTTTTTCATGGAGAGAAAACCCTAATTACTTAGAAGGAATACACAAGCTGTAGTACAGATAGGCCGCGTACATACGCGAGCTGTACTACTGGTAAGGAACATACATACGCGTGATGCACTACTGATAGGTCATGTACTTGTTGACAGATTGGTATCTGTTGAGGATTGAATCCTCCTCTTAGTTGGTGTTGAGTTGTGTAAGCTGAGTCTTGCATTGTAGAGTTGGTGCTCTTGTGGAGTTGTGATTCTATTTAGTTGTTGCTGATAACCCAATGATTGTAGTCTGTAATAAAAAAGAAAATTGTACATACATATTGTGTTCTTTGTGTTCCTTGTGGTGATGAATTGTCGATGATATATGTTGCTGATGTATGTTCACATTTAACTGGTTATAAATGACAACAATAAGTAATGAGTAAATGGTGATTGCTAACTAAGGAGTTTTATGAAGGGGAAGTTTTAAAAAGATCCCTACATTGATTCACCCCTCCTCTCAGTGTGGCCGGTGTGTCCAACAACATTTGTTTCCAAAACGCACCGATGCTCTACATATTTTTGGAGCACCGATATCATATATTTCTTTTTTTGTTTGAAATCTTGAGCACCGGTGCAATTAGTAATTAAACAACTCGGTGCAGTTGGTTTAATCAAGCGCACCATTATGATTTAAAAGTTATCTGAATTTTTATTTGCACATAAAATACTATATTCATCTTAAATTATCTTTTAGGATGCATTCACATGACTTGTAGTACTTCATAATATACATTTTCCACTTAAATTCATCTTATTCTTAAAAAAATATTGTTGATTTTGCTTAAATGGAGGGAGAAAAGATTATAATATCAAATGGTCAATTCTTCAAATTCCAGCATGTTCCATATTGCTCAAAGTCCATCGCGGAGTTCTCCCTTTCCATCTCCAGTAAGTTCATATTTTATTTATATTTTGATTATCTAATTGAATTTATAATTTTTATCCATGCCAATCTGAATAAAAAAGTATCCAAATTTGTAGGATCCTGATTCAAAATCGAGTTCATATGCAAAAAATATTCCACTAGTTCCAAAACATCGAAATCTCTTATCAGGAGAAACATACAACAAACAATTGGTAGATGAAAATGGACTACCACTTACCTTTCCAATTGCAACATGTCATCTTCCAACCACAATCCTGGGTCAACGATGGTAATAATTGTTTAGTATAATGTAATTTGAACTAACCATTTCATTGTGCTTACTAATATCATCGATGTACTAATGTTCAATATTTTTGAAATTAGGATTCTGGTGATGAGCGACCTACCTATCATCTTCTGTTGCACCCCACTACAATGTCAAATCGAGAGAAGGCTGCAATAAGAGAACAGCTCAGAGATGAAGCATACCAATAATGGTTGAATCAACCACCTATTCAATTACCACTACTTCCAGATTCACTGATTAGGAATGACTACAACACTAGAAGTTATTCACAAGTTGGCAATGGAGTCAATCAAATAGAGGTTGGTATGGATGATTATTTATGAGATACTACTGCCATGGAGACAATGTTGTTAGATGCATTCCAGAATGATGAGCTAGGGGATGATGCTCATATCACTAATACCTTTTTCGAAATCCTGAAATCTTCTTCCACCACCCCTCTCTTTGAACCTAGCTAGTCAAAGTCTACCCAGTTGGGGACAACAATGTTACTGTACAAGTTGAAAGAAAATTTTGGCATGTCAAATGCATGTTTCTCGATAATATTGAGGTAAATTACCATCAAGTCCCTTATATTTTGAGAAATATTATCACACAATCAACATTAAAAACACTCGATTTTATGAACATTAAATGACATTGTACATTTCTATTTCCCACTAACTACAGGTTGTTCAAAGATAAGGTTCTTCTGAGAGATAATGTCTTGCCCGATAGCTGTGAAGAAGAAAATCAGATTTTTAAAATGTTGGGTGTTGAGTACATATCATATCATGCATGTTCGAATGATTGTATTCTATATAAAGGATAATACATAGACAAAGAGATATGTCTGAAATGTGGGCATGAAAGGTACCATAAATCAAATAAAAAGGGAAAATCCCATGGTCCTCCTCATAAGATATTGAGGCACATTCCTATAATCCCAATGATTCAAAGTATATTTCATTGCAAAGAATTAGCTATGTTGCAAGGATGACATGCCTCACACAGAAGTGATTCAGGAGTTATGCGAATCCTAACAGATTCAATAGCCATGAAGCATATAAAGGATACATGGCCCAAAATTTTCAAGGATGAAGCACGAAGTCTACGACTCAACATAGCCATGGATGGCATCAATCCATATTCCCTCCAAAACACTAGCTATTATGTTTGGCATGTAGTAGTGATCAATAACAATACCCCCCCCATGGTTTTCCATGAAGAATGAACATATTATGTTGGCTCTTATAGTCCCTGGTAAAAGACAAGTGAAAAATATGGATGCCTACCTACAACCATTGGTAGATGAATTGAAGTAATTATGGGAGGGGATACATTTATACGATGTATCAAGACCCATCACAACTGAGAGGATTTTTACGTTGTATGGCATATGTGCTTACACCACACATGATTATCCAGACTTAGGAGTTTTCTCTGGTAAATAACATGTTTATTGATTTGTTTATATACGTAACAATATTTTTTGGCATATTTAATTCGCTGCGATTGTTCTGATCTTCAACACTAACGTGCTATGTATACATTACTAATTTCATAGGTATTGTAACAAAAGGGTACCATGTATGTAAATGTTGTGGACCTTCTCTAAAGGATAGGTGGTCCAACCACCTACGAAATCCAGTGTATGCCTACTCCAGGGTATTCCTCCCAGAATAACACCCTTACACAAGAGCAACATCTGTTTTCAATGGTAAATTAGAGAGAACCCAAGGCTTGTAATAATGACACTAGCAGAATGGATTAGAGCATATGAGAGAGAAAATGAGAAGGATATTACATAAATGTTCGATTCAAATGGGGATCCTATGTTCGATGATCTTGAATTCTTCGACACCTATGTTGAGAAATTTCCCATTGGGATGAAAAGGAAATTTGTCTTTTATGAGCTCCCATATTGGGAGAATCTTAAGATTTCCCACTTACTAGATCCCATGCATATATTTAAAAATGTTTCATCTTATTTATGGAGGCACATATCATCAAAAGAAAAAACTAAAAAGAAACATTGGCCAAGACAAGAAAGTAGAGGCGAGGCTGGTCCCTTTTGGTCTTTCAAAGAAGGTGATGTCCCATGGATTTTGAAGAAAGATGATCTTTCTTTGGAAAATGGAGTTATATTGGGTCTGAAGGTGCCTTATTTATATGGCTCTTCACTACGACACACCTTCATTTTGCAACACCATTTGTCAGGGTTGAAATCACATGACCATTTGAACCTTCTAAGAATACATATGTCAAAAACATGATTTTATTATTTGTTTTAATTTTTATGCCATGGGATAAAACATAATTAATTTTGTATGTGTTTACTTTGTAGTGTCATTATTCTCTTCTCATGCACGGGTGTGTGAACCATGAATTCCCCCAAGACCTACGACGTGCCATATATAAATTATCTGCATTTGTACATTGGATCACATAAAAGGAGATTTATATGGCTAGCATTCCACAGTGGCGTCAAGAGATAACTAATATCGTTTGTATCTTTAAGAAGGAACTACCGACGAGTTTCATGGACTTGCAGGGTCATCTTCTAATTCACCTAGTAGATGAGGTTGAATTAGTCAGAGCAGTTTCCTGTCATTGGATGTTCTTCTTAGAGAGGTACATGAAGAAATTGAAAGGATTTGTTCGACAAAGGGAAAAACCTAAGGGATCTATGGAAGAGGGGTACATATCATATGCATCTTTCTATTATGCCACTGAGTACATCAAGCAGATCAACAACACACTAGGTGAGGTGATTTGGGACGATTAAAGGGATGAAGACAAAATAGAAGGGGACCTTCTCCAAGCGAATGGAAAAAGGCACTCGATAAAGAGTAAGTGACTCATCGTCTAAACTTCATAATGTATAATTGATCTCATACGTACTATATGTTGGTTTTATTTCATGAATATATACATCAACGAATTCATAAATTGATGCCATCAATAAATTCATTCTTTACAATTCGGAGGCAACACAGTTGTGGGTTGCATTGTACGAACATAAGAGGAGGAAATGGTACAGTGACAGTAAAGAATTTAGATGGTTGAATGGTAGAAACATGCATTATATTTATCATTTAAAATAAAATATTCCAATGATATGCCCCAACAATTGGGTTGCTGACCAAGTTAGAGAGAAATACAGTGCATCAAGTTGTTACCCGCATGTTGAAGAGGATGCACTAAACATAGGGATTGGGTGAAACAATTCAATAATAATCTCTTTGTGTACTTTTTAAACTTCATAATGCACTTTTGAATTGTAACATCTATATTTTGTATTTTATTGGTTGGGTTATTAGACACATGACACTGTGAATTTTTTCACTTTTTTATAGGTGAATTTGTTCCCATCTATGTGGGCATATGGACATCATTTTTTTGTAGAGGATGTTGATGATGGACACATGACACAAGATTGTGGAGTATAAGTTGAGTTCAACCAATATAGTTGTGCTAACCACCGCGATCAAAACCTAATACGAGGGAAGTTAGGTTACATTGGAAATATACAATATATCATTCGAGTGGACTTCTCTTCTTCCCAATGTGTTATTTTTAGGTGAAAGTGGTGGGACACCTTTGATTAGAATAATGTAAAGGAGATCATGATAGTGGGTTAATATGTATCAATTCTAGAAAGATGTGGGATGAAGCTAAGGAGCCTTATGTTTTCCCAAAACACCGCAACCAAGTGTTTTTTAACCCATATGTGTTCGATAGGGATTGGTGGTTCGTATTAAGACACGACCCTATATCAAAACATATTTTTGAGAACAACAATATTATCATGCCAAGCGAGGAAGATAATCAGGGTGATGACAACATAGAGTGATATGTACATGTTTTATTTCATCATTTATACTATTGTTGTATCTTTTGTTTTATCTTTATTTTGCTAATTATATTGTTTTTTATTCATCTCGTGACAGAGGAAATGAAAAGTTAATTATAACAAATCTTTGAACAATTTTAGTTGGTTAACAATCAATTTGATGCGTAATGTGTTTGTCTTTCAAATTATTTGTGATTGCATGGAACGCTTGATTGAAATAGAATTTATATTTTTATTTGAAGATATTTATATGTCGTTGCATGTTTAATATACAATTTTAAGATTTGTTTTCATGATAAAGTCGTAGAAACACGTTTTTAGAAAAAAATTGCCAAACATTTTATACTTGGCATTTTATATAATTGGTAAGATTCACAAAGGTTTTTACACTTAAAACTAAGTATTTCCAATTGTGAAATCCTGAAAAATGTCAAACCAGTTGAATTTTTAATGGGATATGAAATTCTACTTTCTCCATATAAAGTTTTATAATGACAAAAATAACAATAGGAAGATTGGCATCCATAAAATTTTAGAACCAATATAATGCTTATCATTGGAGATCATAACTTTTTAGAAGAACAATTTTTAGTGTAGAAGAGTCTATTAAAAAAGAGAAAATACTACAATGGAAAATAAAATTTATTCATATGTAATTTGTTTTTTGAAAAAGAATTTAGTTAGAATGAATATGTATGAACTATCTATGCAATAGAAAAATGTTTACAACAATTATAGTTTCAACCATATTGAACTTTGTAATTTATAAAAATATATTTGCATTTTTTATTTAAATTAAGTCTTTATGTTTCATATATAAAATTTTGATATAAGTTCACCAATACATAATCTATAATAAAGATCATTTAATAAGAAAAAAACATTGTGATGATAACCATCTAACAAAAATAAACATCATCTAAAATACACATTTAAATTCACTAACAACATCTAATTATATATACCTCTACCAAATATAAACATTATTAATTAGCTAGCACACAAATCTAATAATTTATCAGGGCATCATCATTATGATCACATCTAACAAAACATAAGCATTGCCTAATATCATCATCACACACATCTAACAAGATCATTTAACGTACACATCTATCAAGCACATTTAACAAACATATCTAACATGACCTAACAATGTACACATCAACATCAACATATAAATTATTTAAGTACATCATCATGATCAATAAGAAAAATTCACATCTAATGAACACTTTTATAACATACACATCTATCAAGAAAATTTAACAAACATATCTAACACGACCTAACAATATTTACATCAACATCAACATATAAATTAAGTACATCAACATG
>ML778687.1:215044-228512 GCA_009831015.1 Picea engelmannii | reverse complement strand
TCTAACTTATCATCCTTGGAGGCTAGCACAACAGGCTTTGTATATCCAGTCTCTACTACATCCCAAACATCAGCACCCAAGGCCATTAAGTATGTTCTCATTCTAATCTTCCAGAAGGTAAAATTTGTTCCATCAAATAGAGGAGGCTTAGAGGCTAAAGTCCCTTCATGACTTGTCATGTTTAAGCTTACAGATCTACCTTTGAATAAAAGGAACCCGCTCTGATACCAATTGTTGAAATTACTAATACAACTGAGAGGGGGGGGGGGTGAATCAGTTGTCTTTGAGCTTAAACAATATTAAATCTATTAAATCATTCTTAATCTTTCTTCAAGTGATCATCAACATTATACAACATATGGACAGTAAAAGTAAAAAGCATCAGTTACACATAAGGTATACACAGAGACAGATTTTCACGAGGAAACCCATAAAGGGAGAAAACCTCTTCTTCTTCGAAATGATAGGTAGTCTTTTAAGTTTTGTACATCATCTTTAATTGAGAACCAACTCAATGTGAGGCTACTACCTCTGTTTTACAAGCTGCAACTTGTTTGAGAGCACCAACTCTTTGGTTTCTCTAGCACCCACTAGAAGGAAGCATCAACTCCCTGGTTTCTCTAGCACCCACTAGAAGGAAGCACCAACTCCCTATATGTTCCAACACCAATTGGATGGAAGCACCAACTTCCAGTTATGCAGGCTCCAACCTGTATAATAGAGAACACTTGTTCTCCCTTGAACCACCCTACCACCCTGGTTTCTCTGGCTGCAACCAGATGGAAGCTACAACTTCCTTTGTTCAAGCTCCCACTTGAACCTCTGAGGACAACAGTCCTCCCGAGCACCTCCCAACCTTTCTATAATATTAATGAATAAATAAGCAGTCAACTATGCATATAAATCAATTCTTACCAATCTTTCTTTGTTCTGAACATCTGGTCATCTTCTAACTCTTTGGCAATTCATTTCTTCCTCTGTCTGTTCAGCAGGTCTGCTCTGCTTCAACTTGTTCTGTCATTCTGCTCTTCTTCAACTTGTTCTGTTATTCTACTCTGCATTTCATCTCACACTGCACATATGCTCAATCTCATACTGCGCATCCTCTCCTTTTCTTTTTCTTACAGTTTCATTCTTTTCTCATTCAGAACAACCAACCTCACACAGTCTGTCTCATTTTATTTTATACACACCTCCACAGTGGTTGCACTTTGCATTTCCTTAGGCAAAAGAAAGACAACTTTCCGAGCAATCTGAAACGCCAACAGAAACACTAACTGATTTGCAATTATGAGTCCGTTTTGCTAATAGATTTGTAACTGGGAAGTTACCTTTGAGAGAAAACAGTAACCTTCCGATCATATTCCAATTTATCTTCTCTGTTGGATGAACTTCATTGACATTGCCTTTAAATCGCGTTTCGACATTTCGACAATCTTGTGCTGAGTGTCTCGACACTTCATTTCGCGATCTCCGAAGTTCCGATACAAAACTTTTCTGCACTAGCTCCTTCCCCAATATGACTATGGTCATAACCAAGCGCCTATGCAAAAGAAAATGCTTTCGCAATTTCTCATTTCGTGAATTTCAACACTATGCTCCGTTGACCCCAAGTCAGCGAAATTTCGATCACTTGCCACATGTCCTGTGATTCGATGGTCCAGATGTGATCTTGATTCAATGGCTACGATTGAATTGCGATTTCGCGATTTCGGCATTGTTGCATTGGGTTCTTTGCCTCTCCATGTCGCGATTTGTGAAACTACGATATGGAGTTATGTCAACGGTCCATATCTGATCTCTATTCAACGGCTGCGATTAAATCGCAATTTCACTTATTGCGAAATCGACATTCTTGTTGCATTGTTTACTTGCCACTCCATGTTGCGATCCCCGAAACTCCGATATGGAGTTAGATCAATAGTCCAGATCTGAGCTTGATTCAACGACTGCGATTGAATCACAATTTCGCATATCGTGAAATCGACATTCCTGTTGCATTGTTTTCTTGTCTCTCCATGTTGCGATCCGCGAAACTCCGATATGGAGTTTGATCAATGGTCCAGATCTGATCTCTATTCAATGGATGTGATTAAATCACGATCTCACATATCAAGATATCCAGATTCCTGATGTTAATAAACTTTTACATCTCCAACTCTCGATCCCCGAAACTCCGAGATGGACTGGAATCAACGGTTCAGATCAAACCTTGATCTGACGGATCAGATTACATCGCGATTTTGCATATCGCGATTACGCCTGATTCTCCTTGTAGCTTAAAGGACGTGTGAGTTCTTCTTAATCCATCGATTGTCGGATCCTGCGATTGGATCTAACGGCTAAGATCTGTCCTCCTCTTCAATGATCTCTTCTTTTCTACATTCAGATCTGACGACCCTCGTTCTTTCGGGAATTTTGAATGGAATCCAACGATCATAGATTCTTCTCAAACTTTATGGGTCTTCGATCACTCGATCAACGTTGCGTTTCCTTCGATCATTCACCTTCAATCATTCAACCTTCCTGAACTTTGCCTTCAATCATTCGACCTTCCTGAACTTAACTTCTGTTTGCCTGTCGATTACAAACTTCCTGTAATCATGCCATCTTCACTGTTGTACTTGCCATCAATGACAAGCATTCGCTGTCTGTTAAATATTTGCCATTCGCTGTCTGTTAAATATTCCAACACAGGTTTACAATAGTATATCTCATAGTGATAGTGTAATAGTGGTTCCATCATTCTACTTCTATTTTAGGGAGGTTGGACGAGGAAATGACATGTGGTTGTAGCCACCTTCCCGTTGTAGCCAAAGAACTTAGGGGGTCGTAGCCTCCTTTTAGTTGAAGCCAGAGAATTGGGGAGTTGGAGATTCCCTTAGGTTGTAACCTGAGAAACTAGGGGGTTGGAGCCTCCTTCCAATTGCAACTGAAAAACAAAGGAAGTTGGTGCTTCCAATGAATGTAATTCTTAAATACATATAAGAAAAATCATTCTGTGGTTTTCTCCCACTTTGGGTTTCCATGTAAAACGTTGGTGTACTTTGTATGTGTGTGATTTCTCATTTGTTCATTGTTTATTTACTCTACAACTATTGGATGATAATGATACATTGATAAAACAATTGCATTTTATGGTGAAAAATGATTAAATTGCTCTATTACTGATTCACCCCCCTCTCAGTAATCCAACAATTGGTTTTAGAGCAGGTTCCTTCATGAAATAGTTTAACCACTGGAAGGAGATCATGGATTATTCTGAGAATGGAGTACCACTATTTAATGGTCAGAATGGTTTAAAGTATGAGTTATGGAGTGGAAGGACGAAAGTAGTTTTACAGGCACATGGGTATTATATTTGGCTATCAGTCGTTACAAGATATGATAGTTCAAAAAGGGAAAATACTGCAGCTAAGAAGGAATTGAAGAATAATAACAAAATAACAATGGATTTCATCTGGGAAGGATTACCTAATTCGGTAAGATAAAAGGTTAGTAAATGTTCATCAACCAAAGAAATTTGGGATAAGTTACATGGCATATATTATTCACCCATCACAGATTCATAAAATGCCAAAGAAGATGTAGATACAGATCAAGAAGAATTATGTTCACCATGTCAAACAAATTCAGAATATGAAGAGTACATAATCACCAGAGGTATGTTGTTTTTCTTTAATTGTGAAAAACATGGACATCTTGAAATAGAATGCCATGAAGGAAATGAGACAAAAAAACTAATTGAAAAGGAAGAAAATTATGAAGTAGAATTGACTAGTTCTTTAGATTAACTAAGAGAAGAAAACAAGTCACTCAAGAAATAACTGATGAAACAAAAGGAAAGTGTTCACATTTTTGAATAATCCCAACAGGTCATTGAGAAATTAAGAACCCAACTAGAAGAATCTAGAAAGATCGAAGAAAATATTGAATATCAAAAGCAGTATTTGGAAGCCAACATAGAAGCATAGAAGGAAAAAGCAGAAATGAGAGAGAAGATATTGACATATCATCTTAAGGAAAGAACTAACGATCTAAACCATCTTGAGACAGAGTTTGGTCAAGAAGAGAAAGGACTTGAAGAATAAATAATCACATTAAAAATTCAGCTTGAAGAAGCGAAAAGAACAGAAGAAGTCATGAACTCTCAGATAATGAAGAAAGAATAAGAGGTTGAGAAGATTGAAGAAGAAGTTGTCACATTGAGAAGTAAAATCATCAAGATCAATAAGAATGTTGAAGAGACAGAAACATCCACATCAGTTATAGATAATGAAGAGAAGCACTCTAGGTTTCTAGAAAAGAAGAATGAATAAAATAAAAAGAGTTATGAAAAAGTACTCAAAGGAAGGAATCATGGTCAACCAGAATCTAAAAAACGTATTGAAGATACATATTCAATAAGACCATCCATGTTCAAGCCACAAAGAAGCTTCAATCACGATCATGATCAGTCAAGGAAAAAATTTAGAAGGACTACGCCACAAAAAAGATCATTCACTCCCAGGTATGCAAATCTATTTATGGTCATTATTTTTGTTGTACTAACTTTGGACATAAGGTTGCAGATTGCAGGGATTATAAAAGAAATTTTCAAGCAAGAAATGCCTATGTGGCCCCATGTAACATTGAATGTTACAAATGTCATAACTATGGACACATAGCTAGTTATTGTAGAAGCATGATTGATACTTCCATGAAATATAACACTGATATCATATGTAAGAAAGTGTGGATAAGAAAACACGAAGAACAGGTGAACAAAGACCACGTCCCAGAGATCGCAAGATTGGCAATAAACAAGATGAAAAAAATTCTATAGAGAAAAAGAAAGATGTTAGATACAAAAAGGTTTGGAAAATAACTGAAAGAAAAGAAGGACAGGTAAATAAGGAACATGTTCAAGAGATTGTACTTTCAGGCATTGTAGTGAAAGATGAATCCACAGACAAAAAGAAATAATTCAGAGCTCAAAGAGATGATGAATCTATAAATGTGTTGAACTTGCACAAAATAGATCTAGCTAGAAAATACTACACACATTTGCAGAGAGAAATTGAGAAAGAAGAAGAAGGAGAGAAAGAATGGAAGAATTCTCATTAACCGTATTCCACACTCAAAGAGTGAATAATTTCCAATAGATATAGTCTACATGAGTAACTAATGCACCATAGTAGTGTTCTAGAGAGATACAGACACTCACTCACAGACACTTGAGGGAACTGCCACCTAGTCCTAGTTAACTAATCCATGCAGTCATAAGTTGACTGAGACACATGTGTGGAAGTGAGAGAGACACATGAAACTCTCGGTGATAAAACAAATGTTTCCATGCATGAGTGACTTCCACTAGTCTAACTGAGTGTAACTGAATCTGAACTGAAGAGGAACATCCTATTTTGTAGGGAAATATTCTTTAGAGAGAATATTCTCATCTAAGGAATCGTTCTCAACATTGGACTGTAAAACTTAGGAAAACAATTATAGGTGAGTGTGTAATAACTCCAACACCTCCCCTGTATAGTACTAGGGTGTACATGATGACTGGGTCTCGACAACAAAGGCCATGTTAGGTACCCATTGTACAATGCATATAAGAATGAAACATTGAAAAAAACGAGGAAAGAGGGAAAAACTCATGGGAACCCCCACCCTCAAATTACAATGCATAAAAAAAATATGAGAAGGAACAAAAGGCAGTTGCTAAGAAACCATGTCCTTCACTCCAAGAAGATCTCACAATTGTGCAAGTTTGTGTTCTTTGAATATTTTGTTGGATATGTATATGTATGCACATATATGATGGAGTAGATGCACCATTGAGATGTCCACACATATCCACTTTCTCTTCTTGTAATGAAGAAGATCCAAATAAAGTTTGGATGAAACTTTGAAAATCGTGCAGCCATTTCTGGAAAAATGCTGAAATTTTGTTGATTTTAAAAAGATCATAACTTCACTTTATGGACTCCTTTTCAGACGATTTTGTTTTTTGAAATTGGATATTTTTCAGAGAGGAATTCAAATATACAATTTTTTTTTTTCTGCAAATTGTTCTTAGACGATATTAGAATTGTGTCTGATGTGTGCAACTTCCTTTTTGTCTCCTGAGATGCATGCATTGCACATGGAAAAGTGTCTGCATGTGACTCCTAAGATGCATGCCATATATCTTCCACATGAATTTCAAAAAACAAATCTAAATGGAGTAGACATCATCTTCAATTAATGGAATACAAATTTGCGCAAATACTTTTGTAGAAGACTCTTCATAATAAGAGGCTTGATCCTCTGATTGCTTCTCTTCTGGCTCTATCTGTTCAACCTCTTGCATGAAATATTCACAATATTATTTATTCTCAAATAGAACCTCCAATATGGTCCATAATTCATTTGGAGTTGATTCTTGTGATTCTTCATATACTTCATGGAAAAGTTTAGGAGAAACAAACGTGCAGATACTTCATATGGCCATATCTTGTCTATTGAGAAAGTCATTTTTCTGATCGATGGAATCAGACTCTACTTCCATTGCCATAGTTATTTGGTACAAGCCTTTGCATCTAAGATGAAGAATTTTTTTTGGCTTCCATTCCAAATAGTTATGAGGCGTGAGAAGTATTGTCGATGAGTAAAACATAGATTCCATCTTTGCTGCGTTCTTTAATATTCAGTACCTGCAAAAAAAATTGGTGTAGCTTTTGCTTAGTAGTTTGTTGGCTCTGATACCATGTAAATGTGTTGAACCTACACATAATAGATCTAGCTAGAAAATACTACACACATTTGCAGAGAGAAATTGAAAAAGAAGAAGAAGGAGAGAAAGAATGGAAGAATTCTCATTAACCGTATTCCACACTCAAAGAGTGAATAATTTACAATAGATATAGGCTACATGAGTAACTAATGCGCCATAGTAGTGTTCTAGAGAGATCTAGACACTCATTGGCAGACACTAGAGTGAACTGCCACCTAGTCCTAGTTAACTGATCCATGACATCATCAGTTGACTGAGACACATGTGTGGAAGTGAGAGAGACATATGCAAATCTTGGTGATAAAATTGAGGTTACCATGCATGAGTGACTTCCAATAGTCTAACTGAGTGTAACTGACTTTGAACTGAAGAGGAACATCCTATTTTGTAGGGAAATATTCTCTAGATAGAATATTCTCATCTAAGGAATCGTTCTCAACATTAGACTGTAAAACTTAGGAAAATAATTATAGGTGAGTGTGTAATATCTCCAACAAAATATACCAATGAAGACGATGATGAATCTACCAATGAAGATGATGATGAATACACATCCGATCAGGAATTGTTCTGAGCCATCCAACTTAGATACTCCCAGGTAATATGAATATTAGACAGGGTGAGTCTATGTGATAGCTATGACATACCAAAGAACCATGCTTCAAGCATCTTGCAGAGTTTGAGAAGACAGATCCAGAGCAGTCAGTTAGAAGAATTACAATTTGATAGATTAATCAAGAATTCACGATAGTATAGTGATAAATGGGTCAACATTGTGGACAGTTGCACAAGTAGAGTCTTGGACAATATAAACAGAGATGGGTTCCTAAGAATACTTAGCAAGTTTGGATAGATATATGATAGTGGACGAGAGCATGGATTCATATATTGGTTCAGAGACAAAGGAACATTATCATAATGGATGATAATTACACAGAAAATGGCTTGAACAATGCTAATGGATTCCAAATTGACAGCTATTTTTTGGACACATGCAGTGCATACAAAAATTCACATTCAAAACAAAGTAATGCTCAAAAACAACAATGAAAAAACTCCCTACGAACTATGTAAAGGAAGCGTAGACAACAACCTCTACATCAAGGTAACTCAAGGTAGTATTTTATTAATTGAAATTTATGTTGATGATATTGTTTTTGGAAGTACTAATGACAGGTTAAGCCAGAAATTTGCAAAGGATATGCAGAATGAATTTGAAATATCATTACTTGGAGAACTATCCTTCTTTCTGGGTCTTCATATATGTCAAAGAAACCAATGAATTTTTATTTCTCAAACTAAGTATATCAGATAAATGCTAAAGAGGTTCGGAATGGAATATTGCAAACTAGTTACCACTCCTATGAAAACAAGTTGCAAGTTGAGCAAAGATGATGATTCGAAGTCTACAAACCAGAGGCAATATAGGTCAATGATTGGTAGCTTACTATATTTGACAACATCTAGACCAGATGTAATGGAGACAATTGGATAGGTGGCACGATTTCAAGCAACACCAAAGGAATCACATGTATTAGAAGTGAAAAGGATTTTCATATATCTCAAAGGAACATAAGAGTTTGGATTATGGTATCCAAAAGAAAATGATCTATCACTTATTGCCTACATAGATGCATATTGGGTAGGTTTCATTGATGACCGACGAAGCACCCGTGGAGCAACGTTCTACTTGGGTAAGTGTTTAGTATCATGGTTAAGCAAGAAACAATCATCAATATCCTTATCTACAGCCGGGGTAGAGTATGTTGCAACAACAACATGTTATACACAGGTTCTGAAATATATACAGGTTGAGTTTGATGATCCCATTCCAATCTATTGTGATAATACAAGCACCATTAATATCTCAAAGAACCCGATGATGCACTCCAAAACGAAGCACATTCTAATCGAGTATCACTTTCTACGGGAACATGTTGTGGAGAAGAACATCAGAGTTGAATATCTGGGCACAAAATAACAAGTGGTAGATATCTTTACAAAATCGCTTCCACGGGAATCCTTTGAGTATCTTCACTAGAGACTCAAAGTAATTTCTACTCCAAAATGAATTATTTTGAATGCTTATATTATATGTCTTATATTTACATGAGGAAGCACCATAAAGAGGACAGTTCAGGTTGGGAGATTAGTTTCAGGAAGAGTTCAGTCATGGGGAGTATCCCCAAGGACAGTTCAGTTAGGGGGAGCAACCCTAGATGGAAAGATACCTTTTCCATTGATGGCAAAGGGGGAGATATTTATCAGATGCAGGATAGAAATGCTTGGACAGAGAGGACATAGGCATGTAGATAGGGGGAGCAACCCCAAGGAAAGTTTAGTAAGGGGGAGCAACCCCAAAGACAGTTCATTCAGGGGGAGCAACTCCAAAGGGAGATACCCTTTTCCATTGATGTCAAAGGGGGAGAGATAGAAACATTGATGAGGAGTATAAGCATGAATGTTATCATGACTAAGTGTTTCCATCAATGTTGATGTTGCCATCAATGCCAAAGGGGGAGATTGTTATACAATTGGCTTAGGTTGATGGAAAGTTGGTATGGATTGTTGGTTTTCATTGATTTCAACCATTGGAGAGTGATATTGTAGATTGATTTCAACCCTTAGTGATTGATGTCAACCCTTGGAGAAAGTCTGGTATCGAATTTCGGTAGCACAAAGGTTTGGGTAATGGACCCAAGGTTGTTTCATGCATAATGGTATGTGTTTAGTATATTTAAAGGTAAGACTATTCTAGATGGATATTACATGTCATTCCATTTTCAGTGGTATGTGGAACATCACATAACTCCTCACGGTTAGAGAGTTATGGTCATGAGAAGTTGGAGAACCTAGGTTTGGGTAATGGACCCACGTTTGTTTGATGGATAATGGTATGAGTTTTGATATATTTGCAGGAAATAATATTCTAGATGGATAATACATGTAATTCCATTTCCAGTGGTATGTGGAACGTCACTTAACTCCTCACGGTTAGAGAGTTATGGCCATGTGAAGTTGGAGAACTCTCATGAGTCATCTAGAAACCCCAAAAGGTTAAAGTAGTCAAAGTGGTTTAAGATATTTTAGAAGGTAAATAATAAAGTGAAGTGATGAGTGTACTATAAGTCAAGGTGAATACAAAATAAATCATTTAAATAATAAATTTAATGGAGAAATTAGAAGTGGGTTAACCCTAAAATAAGGAAAGTGGGTTAAGATGGTTAAAAGGTAACCCCTTGAGGAAGCTACATGAAAGTATAAATAAGAGGAAATACTCTCTCATTTTAATCACACTTGAGCATATTGAATATCTACAAGTAACTGAGGTAACCAAATGATATCTAAGCCGAATTTCAGAGGGAAGGTGAAGTAAAGAAGGTCGGAATTCAAGGGAGGATAAATTCTTTTGATGATGCTTTCTAAGGTATGTTATTTACAAGTCATCTCACCATTTTCACAATAATTTTTTTTCTAGAATGATTGAAACCATTAAATTGGGAGGCCGCTGAGGAAACATATCCAATTAGTTGTGATACAAATTTCAGTTTGTGGGTCATTGCATTTTTGGAGTTACACATCGTGGAAAATAGGGTTTGTGGCTAGTCCTGAAACTAGTCTAAAACAAGTGTTTCGGGCAAAAAAATCATAACTTATTCATAACATATCCAAATTCAGTAAGACAAAATGTATTTGTTATAGTACAATCTGTAGTATACTATGTACAATTTTCATATCCACACAACAAATGTTCCGTGCGGGGCATGCTCTACAAGTTTGCTCTCTAGAATAAACCAGAATTCAACAAGGTATGCCATTTTTTCTATAACTCCTTTTATGAGAGGTTCCAAGTAGTGAAATCTAGAGGAATTGCATAAAAGACATTGAAGAACATTGTGTACCATTTTCAGATCTTTATTCATTACAGGTACATAGTTATAATTATTTCAATTTAGGGTTGTTGACTAATCCAAAATTAGTCATGTGAGACTAAAGTAAAGTTTGATGAAAATTCTAGTCTCTTGTTGTTAAAGTTAAGGAAGGTTTTCAGGTATGTGATCATATACACCAGGTCTATTACAGAGTTACAAATAAAATTTGGATGATGAAATTGATGAGGGATTTTGGTTGAGGTACATGTTGGGTACATGGTTGAGATAAGTAGTTGATGAGTTGGCACATACATGAGGTGTATAGTTGATGATGTTGGTACATCTTGATGAGTCATAGTTGATACATGATTGGTACATACTTGGTACATGGTTGGAGGCACTTTTTAGTAGTATTGTCGACACATGGTTTATGGATGATGTAGCATACTTGTATTGGTATATTATTAGAAGCACATATTGATCTTGGTGATGATTATGAGTTGTTGTGTTATGCTTGGTTGATGCACATATTTGAGAGTTTCCTTGGTGATTGATCTTGGTGAGTATATCTGATTTGGTTGATAATATTGATGATACAGGTTGTTGTGATAGGTTGTTTGGATAGGTTGACATGATAGGTTGTTTGGATAGGTTGTTGTGACATGTTATTTGTATAGGTTTTGTGCATGGTTGATGCACTTGTTCATGGTACACGTTGAGGTACAGGTTTGGTGCATGGTTGATGCACTTGTTCATGGTACAGGTTGTTTATGGTACACGTTGGTGCATGGTTGATGCACTTGTTTATGGTACATGTTTATTACAGGTTGAGTTACATGTTGATGCATGGTTCATGTTATTGGTACATGTTGTTTGGTGTAAGTTGATTGGTACATGTTTAAAATAGTATATCTCATAGTGATAGTGTGATAGTGGTTCCATCATTCTACTTCTATGTCAGGGTGGTTGGACGGGGAAAGGACATGTGGTTGTATCCACCTTTTGGTTGTAGCTGGAGAACTTAGGGGGTCGTAGACTCCTTCTGGTTGTAGCCAAAGAATTGGGGAGTTGGATCTTCCCTTGGGTTGTAGCCTGAGAAACTAGGGGGTTGGAGCCTCCTTCCAATTGCAACTGGAAAACAAAGGAAGTTGGTGCTTCCAATGGATGCAATTCTTAAATACATATAAGAAAAAACATTCCGTGGTTTTCTCCCGCTTTGGGTTTCCACGTAAAACACTGGTGTGCTGTTTATGTGTGTGATTGCTCATTTGTTCGTTGTTTATTTACTCTGCAACTATTGGATGATAATTCTACATTGATATGACACTTGCATTTTATGGTGAAAAAATATTAAATTGCTCCATTACTGATTCACCCCCCCTCTCAATAATCCAACAGTTTTAATTTACAGGGCCTCTTGCATCCTTCCATCTCTCCTACTCAATGTTTGCTTGGTACACAACTTAAAATTTACAGATAGCCACACCGACTTCTAGCCACATCGACTTCTAGCCACATCGAATTTTCTTCGTTAAATACTTTCACTTGCTTTTCCCTTCTCACTGTAAAATAAATCTACAGGAACCAACAAAATGGGAATGGGAGAAGCACAACAAAACTAGGGAAGTTAGTTCTGGAAAAGTCATTTATGTAACCTTTGTGTATACCCTCCCCTTTGGAATCCTTTAATTTGATATTTTCCCTCTATTAGGCTTATTGATAAATTATTCTTGGCACTGCCATCATTCACTCAATACAATCGTCAAGTAAATCAAAGAGGGTTTATGAAGAGAAAGACCATATAATAAGGAGGTATTTCAAAGGCAATCAGTCTGAGTCACGATGAGGTTGTGTATGAGGGTCCTCTCTTTTCTTTTATTAGAGTTTTAGGTATTGTTGCAATTGCTCCGTCTTTACCTATGGTATACATTTTTTTAAACCCTGCTCTTTCATTTTGGTAAGACTTTTGCTCTCTTACCGAGTGTACCTTTATTTTTGAGGCTTGAATGGATGGTGGAGGTTCTCGGGGGAATGAGAAAGTAAGGTTTTCTATGGTTTGCAATTATTTTTTCTCGAAATATACGCTACACTATTATTTTGTTACTAATGGTTTTTTAGAAATAATTTAATGCTTCTCACTACAGGTAACAAGGTGATTCTTAGTCGAATCAAGGGATTTTATGGTTCAAATCACTGCCAATTCTTTTCTTCATCTAATTTTTTTTTTGGAAATAGTGACCTCCCTTCCAATCTTACAACCACAACCAACAAATGAATAGTCATGTTGGAGGTTTCTATGGAAATTAAACTCACCATTGTGACTCGTGAATTTAATTCCAATATTCGTATTTCTTATTTTTATTTCCCTTCTCTGAAAGAGATCATGAATCAACAACGACGACCATACTATGCATACTTTTAGCTATGAGTTTGTTTTTCTATTTTTCGCTTTCTCCTATTATTTAGAATTAATATGATAAAAAGGAGGATGAATGCCAAAAGGTTTTAAATAGAGGCTAGGAGAGGAGATGGTTAAACTAGTGCTTTCTCAGTAGTTCAAACCCTTTATCTTACAATCAACAAGAGATTAGAATAGGAAAAATATTTTTTGAGGCAGATAGACATTGTTTCCTTGGAGGGTTTGTAGGCGTGAGTTCCATGATCGTATTGATAGATTTTGTTGTATAATAGTTTTTACTTTCTCATAGTTGAAGGAATATTCTGGTTCTAACTCATAAGAGGATAAGTAGAAGGAAAGTAGTTATGATTATGGAAAGAAATTACATGACAATCTTTATGGTTAACCCATCCTCTCTAATTCTACGATATGAAAGCC
>ML778687.1:188088-214993 GCA_009831015.1 Picea engelmannii | reverse complement strand
TATATATATATATATATATATATATATATATATATATATATATATATATATATATATATATATATATATATATATATATCAAAGTGGATTCAAAGTTTTTTCTTGTGAAATTAAATGCAAAAAACCTTCCAATCGATATATAAATGTTAATAACTTCATACAATGAAATTTTGGTTTGACTTCAAATATCTATTCATTTTGTATTTCCTACTATTCAAATCTCTCCATTGTTTTCATTGCATCCGTTAATAATCATACTATTCAAATCTCTCCACTGTGTGCATCACATCTGTTAATAATCATACTTCAATGATATATACACATAAAAAAACACATATATCTATATATGTGTTCCTTGTAAAATTGTTTAGAAACATGCCAACCCAAATGGAAGCAATTAAGTGAGAGAAATGAGTGTTGTCTTCGATGTTTACAAGACTTATTTTTTTTGTTCGATTATATTATACACAAAATCGAGTCAATCTTGCCATGACCAAAGTAGCACTCAAGGTATTCCTATACTTTGAAAAATATCTTTTAAATAGGTAATTCACAAATTATACTATGATATTTCAACTAAACTATTTTGAAAAGGAATATATATATACATTTTTAAATTCAAATATTTTATTATTAGCCAAAAAATTAGATTAATCTGTTGTGTATGTTGATAAGGGTATATCATAGACAATAATTAAAATAAAATAATAATATTGTTCATTGTGATCTGTTTCAAATACAATGAGATCAGATTTTAGTTCTACTTCTAAGAAGATCTCATATCTCATCATCCAAAAATATCTCATATCTAATCTGATTTTAATTTTCAATCCAATCGGATTCGACTTAGTTACTCCCTCCAAGAAAATGCTATCAATTTTCTACCACCTCCAACAAAACAATGCATATACATGAAGGATTTGATCTTATGCCAAGTTAATTTGTGGGGGAGATAATGCATATACATGAGGGAATCGATCTTATGGCCGGTTCATTCAAAGGGGAGATAAGGGACTTTTCATGGTAGGGATTCATCACATGTTATTTGATGGTTGGGATCTTAAGAAGAGGCAACCAATCATTGCATGAATCATGGGGTAAGTTGCATTTTTTTTTCTTTCATGTAGATATCCAACCACCTTCATGAAGAGAAGGTAGGATCCAAGCAAACTTGCAACTCCCCTAAATTTATATAGAGTAGATTAATACTTAGGATCAAAAAGTTCAAAGATTATTGCAAAGATTAAAGACCATTGTGCTTTAAGGAAAAGAGAAATGATTATAGAGGCTACATATAATGAACTATGCCACCAAAAGTAACATCTGTTATTTTAATAAAATCCTTTGAAAAATCCAATTCTTTAAACCATCGGTAATCACCTACTGCTTCTTCTAGTAACTCCTCCCAACTGCTTATCAGGTCACCTATCCAAATATGCCACAACAATAACCTCCAACTGAATATTGTGCCCATTATTTCCATGCACATTAGAACCTATCTGCATCTACTAGTTGTTTGCTAAACCGCTTCCCAATTCGACTTTCCAACTCAACATCAACTCCATGTGGAGGATCTAAATTAGAATCTCTAGAGGTGTAATTTTTCCAAATCAACCCCTGCATAAGTACCCATACCTATTTTGCTAGAACACCAATATTTGATTATGTATTCCAATCATGTGATCTTTATTTGAAGGACAATATATGTTTTTCTACTTGTATGCATCTTGTATTGTAGGTATTCACCATGGTCCAAGAAATAAGACTCATCTTCATTGTGGTTTACACCTACACCATAAGCCTTAAATATGGAATCAGATGGGTTGAGGACAAAGTACCCTTGTGATGTGTGGAGACCTTTAGGGTTTCACACTTAATTTTATTTACCAATAATTTATTGATAAATTATCGGTAATAGAAAGTCCTTTGAGTAAATAGGGTAAACCAATGGTTTTGATTACATAGTTTGATCCCTTCAAGAGAATGGAACCCGTGATCTCTTAAATTTTGAGGGAGAGACGTCACATGTAGCTCATGACCTCTTGAGCTAACCCTAAAAACTAAATAATTAGTAATTATATTAAAGATTTTAAATAATTTCAAACTAAAGTATAAATGTTATCTCGTAACACATTTATTTTTTCATAAATAATTTTATTAGTCCAAAAATTAATAGGATTTTCCCTCCCATAAATGTTAATATTTTTTTTCAATTTCAATAGTGATATGAATATTAATAAAGCATATGAACTTCAACCAACTATCTATGAACCATGAATTTCAATTTCAATAATCTATCCATGGACATGAATTTAAAGGGGGCAATTAATTACTATCAAACTATTTAGGAAATAAAGTTTATTAGATATCCTTAATCATGGGAATGGTGATTAATTTGTTAATTCAATGCATTAACACATTTTACAAATAATATATTTCATTCATCCTAGTGCAGCTCATTCCTTGAATTTCGTTTGCTTGGCTTGACCCCTCTGGTGCCTCTACCTCTTTATGTGGAAAAGAAAAATGTTAGTAGTCTTCTTCTTTGTTGCAAATTCCACAAGGGAATATTGGAAATGGGACAAGTTACTAGTTATGATATATTGTTATCAATGGGTAGTGAAGGGACACACCTTCATTGGAATGTCACACACCAAAAATATAGAAGGAATTTGCATTACACCGACATTTTCCTACGAATTCTATAAAACAACGAAAGATACTACCTATGTATCGTATAAAAATGAAGAAGAAACACACCTATATTCTTTGTCAGTGGAAATCCTAGCTGGAAACTCCAACTGGCCCCTCTTGGGAATCATCTCACCCCACATGTGCATCCACACCTGAGTCATCAACCTAAAAGGCTAACAGACAAAATTAGGCCTCATCTCCGAAAACCTCTCAAAAAATAAACAAAACAACTCTGAAGCAAAAGGGAAGTTCTCCCTCCCATGTATCATAACATGACATCTATCTAGAGCTATAAAAAACTACCGCAAAAAAATGGCAGACCATATAATACATTGTGGCCTCTGTACCAAATGTTACACATTATTTTCACCATGTCGATGACATTGATGATGTGTGCCTATATCTTGACATTTGAAGGATTATTGTCACAATCCCTAAAGAAGTTGGAAGAACCTTTCTTGGGAAGATGCAAAACTTGAGGAAATCCTTCAAAAACTATGTTTTTCAAGATTGTCACTTGTTTCCTTCTAGAAAGGTGCAACAACTTAACTTTTCGCATGCTGCATCACTGGAAGGTGCGATAGTGTCACTCTTTGATGAGGTTTAAGGGTGCGACAACCTTTGTACGTGGGAACCATGAAGAAATTCTTGAAGCCTCTAGAAGAGAAGTTTTGATGATAAGTTGTTTTCTGATCAGTTTGGATTTCACCCGTCTCTCCTGATTTAGTGAGATCCTAACCTCTCATCCTTATCTCCTCATGGCTTCCTCTTCAATCTACAAATGGAGGAATCTTCTAAAGGGAAAGGTTAATTAGAAGAATAAGTGATGAGTAATGAAATAATGATGAATTGAGAATAGCTTCTGATTTGTGATCGAGAGATTGTGAGTCTCATTTTAGTTCTAAGAGATTTAGTGGTGCCAAAGTGCTCAACAGATGGCGATGTCAATCATGGAAGCTACATGGGTATTGGAGCATTGAACTACTGGAAAGAGTTTGTCAACACCAAGGCTTGGTTGTAATATTTTTCCTGATTTATTAATGCAGTAATACATTTTCCTTTCCTAATAAAGGCCGTCAATGGTTTTTATTTGTGTTTTTCCTTGGCTATTTACATAGATTCATTGAAACATATGTATGTTTTTTACTTTCATTGGTTTTGTTTGATCATTTTTATAGGTCTCTGTTTCTATAAAACATCGGATCAAGCTTAGAGCTACTATTCATAAGGACAAACATCGGTTAAAAAGGTATGAGTTTTCTATCCTTTTTGCATTTCAATTGAATCTAAGGAAAAGAGTGTGTTATGTCTCGTTTTGTTCTAGATTTGGGTTCCTGAACTAGTGAGATTTTTTTATGTCCGCATTTATGAATTTATCCACAAAAAAATGGCAACCATACCGGGGAACGATTTTTTAGATTTGTTCTCCTAGTTTGCTTCCTGTGTCTTTTTTGAGTCTTTCTGAGTCATCACCTGGCCTTGTTTGACCAATCAATCTAAAATTCCACTTAAGAGTCTGAGAAAATTTTCATTTTTTCTGAGTTTTAGTTTCTTGTCACTTCCTAGTTTGAGATATAGAGCGACATTGTCACATTGTAGCATTCTTTTGCTTGCGACAACTAGCCTTGTCACATCCTTGTTTGAGGTACATAGCGACATTGTCGCATTGTGTTATTCCTTCTGCATGCCAAAACTTGACTTGTTGCAATGTTTGTCAAAGAAAACCACAACAACCTATGAAAAAATTATCTATTGATTTTTCTTTCTTTTCCAGATCTCAGATCTGATGATTGGAGTATTTTTTGACTAGTTAATTCATTGATTTAGACTCTTCTTAATGATCTAGAGCTTCTTTTCACCATTGAAAGTTTTTCTTATTCTGTCTCATTTATTTTGAATTGAAAAGGGTATAATCTCTCAGTTGTATCTTGGAGTGCTTTTCGATTTAAGATTTTATATTGTTTTATTGAGGGCTTTTGATAGTAACAAAGTAATCTTTCTTCATTGAATGATTTGCCTTGAAGTTTTTGGGTGGTGCATTTCTAAGCTTGCATTTTCGAACAAAATTGCATGTTTTTTGGCATTTTTGAGCTTTCATTCTTAAAAAAATTTCCCCCTCATGGTCAAGGGGGGAGCCATGAATCATGTATTTTGCAATTTTTTTGATTCATATATTAAACACCTATTACATTCAAAGAGTAATTTTTATTTCTTTCTTTGAAATTTGTAATTGTTTCTTTGCTTGAAATCTCTTGCTCCTTTCTATAGATAACTTTCATCGAAATAAAAGATTGCACTGCATTCATATTTTCTTTGAAGTATTCTTGGAGTCAAGTGTCACACATCATTGTTGAATTACATCCGCAATCCATTTTGAGTAAAAAATAACCTTAAAATGAAACTTAATTAAAAATTTTAGTAACATTGTGTGAGTAGGTAGAAATGTGTTCCAACATCTTTAAACGTAGAAGATGTCGTTATTTGTCAGCGCTACAATCCGAGGACTATATGTTTCTCCCACGTACCTTTGAGTATATTGGGAGGACCCTTTCGAATGGTTGCACATTAGAAAACACTACTACGAATTTGATCTCCCATGTACCATTGAGTATATCGGGAGACCCTTATAGGACCTGAAACCGAGCATCCTTTTGACCATCTTGTTGTCACAATACACCGAGAACAACACTTGGGGAGATTACTATGCACATATTGTTAGGTAGTCGGGTAATACCACCAAGGGTATGGTTTATCCTCCTTGGTTGGTGCTCTGGAATATTGGGTCGAGTATTACTATTGGACCCTACAATATATTGCGAGTTGTGACGACTTGACACTCCTGTGAAATTCCTTCTTTTGATCCCACCTATTCACATGAATGTTTGTTACTTTTAGACTTTGATAGTGTGTACTCTTTGTTTTACTGGACTCTAGACCAAGTTTCTCTCTATGGCATTAGTTCCTGGAACTCCCAACGAAGGAACCCCTTTTCCCGGGGAACCTTTAGTTCTTCCTTCTATTGGTAACGTTGGTCCTCCCTACATTGCTACCTTGAGTTTACTAGTACTCACCATAGGATTACTCGTGTGGTTTTTTTCCACCCCAGTTTTTCCAAATTCACTGATTGCTTTGAATGCACCAAGTGTTTCGAAGGCACACCCTCCCTCTCAAGAATGTTCACCTCATGTTGATCCTTTGCCTTCTTCACCTGTTGCATCTTCTTATTTTTCTTCTTCTTCACCTAGTGAAAGCCTCACTTATAGTAACTAGGAGATTAAGAAGACAAATAAAAAGAAGAACAAGAGAAAGAAAAATCAACAAAAGGTCAAGCAACCAGTTACTGATGATCAGGCTAGAAACATCAAGAATCCTATCATTAAGACTCACAAACCCAAATTCCCTTGCAGCATTTGCAAGGGTGATCATCGTCTCAAAGATTTCCCTCATATTCCCAAGGTCATAGAAGTGTGGTCTCAGGTTTCTTCTAAATTCACGTAATCGACCGCTGCAGGTCATGCTAGTGACAACCCATTGACTAGTAATCCGATTGGAAGTAAGACGAGTAAATTCAAATTTTCTTGCTTTCTATGTAAGGAAACGAACCACACCTACCTTTTTCCTTGCATGGATGAAGCCTCAAAATTGTTGGAAGACCTTGCTATTTCTCAGCAACCTCTTCCATATGGTTACCACAAAATTTCTCCCAACCCACCATTGGTTGATGAATTGGTCAATCTGGTTCCATTCCTAGTTAGTCCGGTTGATCAAGTGGTCAATTTGGTTTCATATTCATTTGACCCAGTTGATAAAGTGGTCGATCCGATTCCATCGTCTGTTGATCCCACTCTTCCATTGAAGAGTGAAACCCAAGTGATCGATCTGATTCGATCATCGGTCGATCCCACTCTTCCATTGAAGAGTGACACCAGAGTGGTCGATCCGGTCCCTCGCTCAATCGATCCCACTTATCCTTTGAAGAGTGGATATGTCGCTCAGATTTTTATTGTTACCATAGATTCTTCTGGACCAGGGGGCATTTAAGCCATTCCAATGACACCCCCTCCAAGCAATGCAATTACGATTGATTGGAATTCTCTAAAAAAACCTTGTCTTCCTCCTTACGTGCCTTTCCAAATCATCGTCGAAGTTTGTGGTAGGTATATTCCTAGAACTATAATATACAAAGGAGATTTTGTTAGCATCCTATCCTCAAATGATTGGAAATCTCTTGGTTCACCTCGGCTTGCGCCTGTGACTCATAATCTGTTAGATTTTAAAAGAAGGGTTAGTCAACCTTTAGGTATGCTTCCTCAATTTCCTGTTACTTTGGGGGGAAAAATGGCCTACATTGATGTGATGGTAGTCCACGACCCCTTGAAATTTAATTTGCTCCTCGGGTGAGACTACGTTTATTCTATGAAGGTTGTTGTGTCCACAATATTTAGAGTGATATGTTTCCCCCATAATGGAAACATAGTGACCATAAACCATATTTCATTCATTCACCCTCATATGATGGTCAACAATCTGACTTCCCTAAATGGTCCTTATATGCCAACGTCATCCGCCTGCCGCAGGTCAATTATGTGGAAACCTGTCCCATGCATTCAACTCTGAGTGAGAAAGAATCTCTCACTTATTCTGAATTAGATCCAGTAGTTGACATGGTGATCTCTTCGATATGAATTTTAGAGCCTGATCTCCCTACCCCTATCATGGCCCTCAACATGTATCCCTTCCAGAGTGTTGTGCTTCCATCTAGCGAAGATCTCTTGGAATCCATGATCGAGTTTTTTTCCCTTGACATGTATTCCTCCAGAGAATTGTCCTCTTGGGATCCATGATCAATACAAAAGTTAAGAGCATAGTTTCTTTTCAATTTCAAGCTCGTTAAAAAATGAACTCGATCATGAGCATAGTTTTATTTTAGATTCCAAGCTCACTAAAAAATGAAACCATAATTGAGCAAAGTTCCCATTTTTGTGTCAATCTTGTTAAGAAATGAAATAGAGGTATGGGAATCAAACCCAGAGGTTACAAGCATAGTTCTTTTCCTGTGTCAAGCTCGTTAAAAAATGAAAAAGTCAAATCTCCCATTCAATTGAGTCTTTCACTAGATCTCGTAGATGTTGAGTCAAGTCTTTCATTAAAACTCGTAGCAGAACCTTCATTTCATCTGCTCTTATCCTTTTTATCTATCTGGTACAAAAGTTGGTGAAAACCTCAAAGTCGACAAATGAAATGAATCTTGGGGGGGCATGTATCCAGCCTTTGATTACCATTCTAGAGTTAAGCCACTAGCTTTTCAAGGTAGTGGCAGAGTTCCAACCACCCATGGGTATCCCTCAAAACCTTTGGAAATTACGTTGGGAAATTACAAGCATAGTTTAATTTTGTTTCAAGCTTGTGTAAAAATGAAACCAATTACGAGCTTAGTCTTTGTTCTTTCTCGTGCTCGTAAATACATGAGAATGTGATCAAGTATAATTTTATCACTTTTTCAGACTTGTAAAGGTTATATGAAAAAGGAACCCCCTGGAGTTTCCTTTAAGCTATTTTCATACTCTCTAAACATGAAAATATTGCCAAGCGATCTTGTTTTCTTTCATGCTCATTAAAGTGAATTAGAAAGCATGTCTGTTGAATGGTAGTTTATCTCTTTTTTAGTCTCATCAGACTATTTACAAAAAAATGAACACCCTATCCATTGTGGTTAGGAGAGTTCTCCCTTGAATTGTTTTATACTTTTTTGGGCTTGGGAGACTAATTTTACAAAAAAAGACCTTTTCAGAGTTTTCTTTAAGTGTTTTTCAAACTCTCTAAACATGAAAAACCACCGAGTTTACTTCCTTTGGACTCGTAAAATTTGTAATGGAAGACCCATATGGGACCGAACAACTGCTTCCTAGGGTTTGTTAAAAATACTCTGAGGGACTTGTCCAAAGGTCGAGCTTATACATGGGCATTTGTTAGCCTCCTCAAGCTCATTAAAAAATAAAGAGGTACTCACCAAGCATAGTGGGGGAAAATTGGGAAGGAAATTTGTACTTGAATCTGTATTAATGGAAACAATCGCTCTCGAACATGGCATATTTTACCTTTTGTGTCAAAGTTGGGAAATCCACTTGTCTCTTATCGATCATGCCCTTTTTTGCAAGCTTTTTCCTTATAATCTTCTATTTTGAGTCAGTGCTTCCAAGAGCTCTTTCATGTCATTGTTCGAGAAAAGTTAAACTAAGAAGCCTTCTATTGCATTGACCAAGCTCTGCAGTCCTTTAAGTCTCCTATTTTGTTGGCCATCTATGAGTTAGTCCTAAAATTACTTTGTGATTTTACTACAAATATTGTGATTGTTTCGTGTTGTTGATGGGGGATACATCAAGGCCCTCCTGCGACGAATCACTTCCTATCCACACCAAATCATTATCTAGGAAGATGATTTAAAATTTATTTAGTACCTTGGAACTTGCATGCCTCAATGGTAGGTATCCTCGCTTTTGAAAGGGAGTTTACATCATTGACCTCTGATAAAAAGATTCCATCAAATGTTTGACTTCAACTCATCAATTCACATTCGAAGGAATGTACTACAATAACTTGGGGATCATTGACATTAATGGTGATTTCTCTCGCACTTGTTAACGATGTACCTCAATGACTGGTAATCAAGTGGTTTCTATCATGTTCGACGTCAAGAAATTTATTCACATGGTTAGAATCATACTTCAAAATTGGGATCAAGATGAAAACCTTGGGGAACTTCCTTTGAATATTTATTTCCCCAGGCTGCGATGGAAAGTAATGGAGTAATGCTATCACATAGATCCACATTGTATTGGTCCATGACTATGTTACTATTATGATTTATAGATCCATAGTGTATATTCTCGGCTATGAATCCATTAAAATCACGGAGATATGGATCCACATTGTATTTTTCGTGGCCATATCTTTATTAAATACGATCATGGATCTATAGTGTATTTTTCAACAACCATGCTTATAGTCTCTTATATTCTGAGTGTGGGGATGCCTACCTCAGTGATGATAAAATATTGTACTACAATTTTCCTTGTGTTGTTGGCAGGTCTCCAACCACTGCGTTCTTTGTTTTAACTACCCATACGACAAAGTATTTAAGCTATCACTTCGTTTCTAAATTCATACTTTGGGGGGAATTCTGTTACACATTATTTTCGTCATGTCGATGAAATTGGTGATGTGTGCCTTTATATTGTCATTTGAAGGATTATTTTCACAATCCCTAAAGAATTTGGAAGAACCTTTCTTGGGAAGATGCAAAACTTGAGGAAATCCTTTAAGAACTATGTTTTTCAAGATTGTCGCTTGTTACATTCTAGAAAGGTGAGACAACTTAATTTTTCACATGCTGCATCATTGGAAGGTGCGACAGTTTCACTCTTTGCTGAGGTTTAAGTATGAAACAACCTTTGTACGTGGGAAAAATGAAGAAATTCTCGAAGCTTCTAGAAGAGACGTTTCCATGATGATTTGTTTGTCGATCGGTTTGGATCTCACCTGTCTCTCCTGATTTAGTGAGATCCTAACCTCTCATCCTAATCTCCTCATGGCTTCCTCTCCAATATATAAATGGAGGCATCTTCTAAAGGGAAAGGCTAATTAGAAGAATAAGTGATGAGTAATGAAATAATGGTGAATTGAGAATAACTTCTGATTTGTGATCGAGAGATTGTGAGTCTCATTTTGGTTCTAAGAGATTTAGTGGTGCCAAAGTGATCAAGAGATGGTGATGGAAATCATGGAAGCTGCATGGGTATTGAAGAATTGAACTGCTGGAAAGAGTTTATCAACGCCAAGGCTTGCTTGTAATCTTTTACCTGATTTATTAATGCAATAATACATTTTCCTTTCCTAATAAAGGTTGTCAATGGTTTTTATCTGTCTCTCTCCTTGGCTATTTACATAGATTCATTGAAGCATATGTATGTTTGTTACTTTAACGGGTTTTGTTTGATCCTTTTTACAGGTCTCTGTTTCTAGAAAGCATCAGATCAAGTTTAGAGCTACTATTCATAAGGACAAACATCGATTAAACATGTACGCGTTTTTTTATCCTTTTTGAATTTCAATTGAATCTAAGGAAAGGAGTGTGTACTATCTTGTTTTGTTGTAGTTTCGGGTTCCTGAACTAGGGAGACTTGTTTATGTCCGCATTTACGAATTTGTCCACAAAACAAATGACGACCATACTGGGGAATGATTTTCTATATTTGTTTTCCTAGTTTGCTTCCTGTGTCATGTTTGAGTCTTTCTGAGTCATCACATGTCCTTGTTTGATCAGTCAATCTAAAATTCCACTGAAGAGTCTGAGAAAATTTTCATTTTTTCTGATTTTAGTTTCTTGTTGCATCCTAGTTTGAGATACAGAGCGAAATTGTTGCACTATAACATTATTCTTCTCTCGACAACTAGCCTTGTCACATCCTTGTTCGAGGTACAAAGTGACATTGTCGCACTGTGTTATTCTTTCTGCATGCGAGAACTTGACTTGTCGCACTGTCTGTCAAAGCAACCCATGAAAACCTTTGAAAAATTATCTTTTGATTGCTATTTCTTTTCCAAATCTCAGATCTAATGATTGGAGTATTTTTTGACTAGTTAATTCATTGGTTTACACTCTTTTTGATGATCTAGAGCTTCTTTTCACCATTGAAATTTTTGCTTATTCTCTCTCATTTATTTTGAATTGAAAAGGGTAGAATCTCTGAGTTGTATCTTGGAGTGCTTTTCAATTTAAGATTTTATATCGTTTTCTTGATGGATTTTGATAGTAACAAAGTAATCTTTCTTCATTGAATGATTTGCCTTGAAGTTTTTGGGTGGTGCATTTCTAAGCTTGCATTATCGAACACAATTGCATGGTTTTTGGCATTTTTGAGCTTTCATTCTTAAATTTTTTTCCCCCTCATGGCTAGGGGGGGGGGCATGAATCGTGTATTCTACAATTTCTTTGATTTGTATATTAAACACCTATTACATTCAAAGAGTAATTTTTATTTCTTTCTTTGAAATTAGTAATTATTTCTTTGCTTGAGATATCTTTCTCCTTTCTATAGACAACTTTCATCAAAAGAAAAGATTAAACTGCATTCATATTTTCTTTGAAGTCTTCTTGGAGTCAAGTGTCACACATCATTGTTTAATTACATCCACAATCCATTTTGAGTAACAAACAACCTTAAAATGAAAATTAATTAAATTTTTTAGTAACATTTTGTGAGTAGGTAGAAACATGTTCCAGTGTCTTTAAACGTAGGAGATGTCGTTATTTGCCAGCGCTACAATCCAGGGATTGTGTGGTTATCCCATGTACCTTCGAGTATATCGAGAGGACCCTTTCAAATGATTGCGCATTAGACAACACTACTACATATTTGAGCTCCCACACACCATTGAGTATATCAAGAGACCCTTATAGGACCTGAAACCGAACATCCTTTCGACCGTCTTGTTGTTGCAATACACCAAGAACAACATTCAAGGAGATTACTACACACATATTGTTAGGTACTCAGGTAATATGACCAATGGTACGATTTATCCTCCTTGGTTGGTGCTCTGAAATATTTGGTCGAGTATTACTGTTGGACCCTACAATATATTGCGAGTTGTGACGACTTGACACTCCTGTGAGATTCCTCCTTTTGATCCCACCTATTCACATGATTGTTTGTTACTTTTAGAATTTGATAGTGTGTACTCTTTGTTTTACTGGGCTCTAGACCAAGTTTCTCTCTATGGCATCAGTTCCTGGAACTCCCAACGAAGGAACCCCTTTTCCTGGGGAACCTTTCGTTTTCCCTTCTATTGGAAACATTGGTCCTCCATACATTGCTACTTTGAGTTTACCGAGACTCACCATAGGATTACCCGTGTGGTTTTTTTCCACTCCAGTTTTTCCAAATGCACATATTGCTTCGAATGAACCAAGTGTTTTGAATGCACACCCTCCCTCTCAAGAATGTTCACCTCATGTTGATAATTTTCCTTCTTCACCCATTGCATCTTCTTTTTTTTCTTCTTCTTCACCTAGTGAAAGCCTCACTGCTAGTAACTTGGAGATTAAGAAGACGAAGAAAAAGAATAACAAGAGGAAGAAAAATCAACAAAAGGTCAAGCAACCAATTACTGATGATCAAACTGGAAACATCGAGAATCCTATCATTAAGACTCGCAAACCCTGCCACGATGCGTTATTTTTGAGAGAAAATTGGAGCACCAGGGCATCCGTATTTAAGGAGCACACCACAATATATATTTTTTTAAATAACCCTACCAAGGTGTGCCATTTTTTAAAGCACTGCTGCATCAGTATTTAGATAGCACACCGTAGTATATTTTTTGAAATAACCCTACCACGGTGTGCCATTTTTTTAGAGCACATGTGTGTCAGTATTTAAGGAGCTCACTAGAGTATATATTTTTGAAATAACCCTACCACGGTGTGTTGTGTTAGAGCACCGATGTATCAATATTTAAGGAGTGCACCGTAGTATATATATATTTTTAAAAGAACCCTACCATGGTGAACCATGTGTTAGAGCACCAATGCACTCGGTATGTATAAAAGAACCATGAAAAAAATTCTGCTAAAACCTCCCAAAAACTATCCAAGGTTATTTTTCATTAAAACATGGTGGTTGTTTTTCATTGAAACATAGTTGTTTTCCTAGGGTACTTAAAATACATACTGGTAGATGTGTTTTCCAACACAAGGGATGCACTTTCTTTTGAGTGGCAATGCTTATGTAGCGACTAGTAATTTGATGGAGCCACTCAACTCTTTCAATATATCGCCCCTTGATTGTTTGAAACCAGTAATTACTTGTCCATGATTTGCAAAGAGGTATCCTAATTACCAATTTTAGATTTACCACCTTGTGGATTTCGTGGGATTGCCAAGGAACCTGAGATAGATAGTTATTCAACCCTTGTACATTTCCCCCAAGGGTATTCCACTATAACTAGTTTTGTCTCACCTTCATTTGTGTTCTTATATAGATTTCATCACCATCCATTGAGGCAATTGGAAGGCCCAATTATGATTTGTGGATTGTGTGGTTATTCATACCATCTTAGGAGAATGCTTTTATTTTCCATCATAGTGTGGTCAACCTCTTCACTAATCATACTTTTTCCACCAATTGAAACACACGTACAAGCCACTTGTTGAACCACCTATACATCTGCTTCAATTAGGGATATCATTGTGATAATTCTTTCACATCTAACACTTGTTTTTATCACATTTTAGAATAGAAAGATTTAAAACTAGGCATTATAACAAACCCTTAGTTTCATAGGAATTCTCTTAGGTTTTGTGGCCTGCCCCCCTTTGCTAGGAGGGATCCTTGTTATTTATATCTCTATAAAGATGCATTTCAACCTCTCTAAACCCAAATCCAAGCTCCTCCACATCGAGGCCCTCCAATTCAAGCTCATCCTTTGCTAGTTCTTCCATTTCGAGCTCTTCACCTACTAGCTCTTCGACTACTAGTGCATATACTATGACTGGACCAAACCTTCCTTGCATGGATAATATGAATCTTCTATATTGAGAAAAACTCATAAATGACCCTATCCTCCATGATTCAATATGGCTTGTCATGCCTACCAAGTTGCCACATGATATCTACAAATTTGAGGGTCAACCTAGTGAAGATCTATCAAACTATGTGATGACCTTTCATCTATGGTTCTCATGAAACAATAATACAATAGATTATATATGACTTAGTGTTGGGATTGATATTGAATGACATATATACACTCAAACATGCATCAAGCAAGCGACCCAGATAGTTTACACTCAAGAAACCCCCAAAGGGGAAATTTTGTTCAATCAATCATCTCGTGTATGTTTCTATTGTACACTTGACCTCTCTCTATAGTTTTAAGTGAACATAAAAAATATGTAGTAGTAATACATTATTCCCAATCATCTCCATAACTATCTCCAATAATCTCTCCTTAAATCTCTCAACTAATTTTGTGAGATTCTCATCCCTAACTTCTCTCCCTGGCTTGATCTTTACTTCATATGTAGAGTTTTATTCATAGTATTCCTCATTAACACATTACAATGTATTCATTAAATATCAAAAGTAGGAGTTAATTCTTTGTACTCCCACTTAATGAGTACCTATGATTCCAATCATCTTCTCTCTCTTTCACTGGTTCAATTTCCATCTTCTTCTATGCTTTTTATCTCAATCTACTTCAGGCTTCAAGCTTCATCTTTTGTCTTCTACAATCTTCATCTTTGGTATTCTTCATTCTTCATCTTCTTTAAACTGGATCCTGTACCTACAAAATATAAACATCATGTTTGTTAAAGTCCATATAAAAAAAGGTCACCATCCAATGGAATACATGGGTTGTTAGTCGTTGTATCTACCGGTTCTATAGGAAGGTTTTTCTCATACATGGTTCATCACCCATTCTTGAATCACAAACCTTTTCACTCTCCTTGCATCATCATCAATCATCATCCTAGATTTTCTATGGCTTACTCATGATCACATCCTAGGTTTTTGTGGATTACCCTCAACCATTACATATCTCTAGTGGTTTCAACTTACCATGAACCATACATTAAACCAAGTGGTTTCTCACTAACCGTGAACCTTCAATGGTCATGTCTTTGGTTTACCACGAACCATCAACAATCATAATATGGGGGTACACTATCCTTATCATGGTTTACAACCATTACATCATCATTTGACTTAGGTACATATAAAAAATTTCCTCACACATGTTCATCTTAGGCTAATCTAGCCAATTTAAACCTAGGACCATGACCATATTCTTGTCCATAATAAACAAAACATTATCAAAGAGGATAATCAAACTTATTACGTATTTCATTTTCACTTCAATTACTTTTGCATCTCAATTATTGAACACACGATTTTATTTTCACTATTTATTTATCTTGCTTTTGCTCCTTCATTCTTGTTTTTCTTATTTTGTTGCTTTATGTTTCTTGGATTGCCACTTACCACTGCATATTTTTTTTGTGCTTAGTTCTGTAACATACCCCAACCCAACTGAGGCCCATTATATGCATAGTTACTCATAAAATAAGATTTTATGCTAACTAATCCCGTAGATTACTAGCTATAGGAATGCACATAGATTTAACCATTCAATTATTATTATTTTAAATGCAGCTACGACATGCTAAAATAACCATGAACACAAATAATTAATCCCATACACAGTAACATATAAACCATTCACATACACAGAATTAAAACACCACAATTTAGCTCATAAAATAACATAGAACACATATAAACACTTATCTTTTTAGAATAGTTGTGCAACCAACTACTTGGGACGAACATTCCACCCAACCATAGAATTGTTATTCTAGATCTCAACAGTGAGTCACTCTTGAGCTGAGTCTCATAATCCAAAAAAGAGGGTGTCTCCCATCGTCCACTCACAACTCAGATATCCCACAACCCACTGTTATTCTCCTACAACTATCCCAATTTCCACCAGCTCTCTTCCTCTTGACCTGCTCAACCCAAGGAATGTACCACTTCATAGCTCTTAGTCCATTTGGCATCCCATTCATTTATCAGGTTCTCTCTAGCATAGGTAACTGAGAATATCACCATTGGGAACTCAAGGGAACTCACTGCTATGAAAAAATACCAATAAAACAACAACAATAACTTGTTGTTATAGTGCAACTCACAAGAGAGTTACTCTGCAGGCCTGACAACTTGTCTCTTTAGTATTCAACTCCCAAAATTCTCCAGAATTTTCCGTCCATTGTTGTTCCAGCGCTAGGGCTCTTCTTTTTCTTGTTCTCCACATGCTCATGCAAAAAACACGACTGTCCAAAAAATGTTGTTATGCACATATGGATTTTCTCTCTTTTCCCCAAGTAAGTTGACTCTCACACTCCCCAATGTTGATTTTACTTCATCCCCATGTTCCCAACAAATATGGGATGTGACTTCTAACACCCACCCTCTTATATGCATTCAGTGATTGGTCTCTTAAACACTCAAACAAAAAAATAAAAGTTTTATACATAATGATAATAAAGTTCAGGAATGTGGGTTTAGATTAATACCCATAAATAATTCCCCCCTTGGACCCCTCTTAGACACTCCCTTCTCTTGTGGAAAACTCAACTCCCATCTCTGTCCACATCCCCGACAACTGGCATCACATTTTATTTATTAAAATTCAGAAATTAAATTTGCATATTACATGGCTTGGTTGTAGCCACATTTCATATCTAGATTATGCATTAATTAAACTGGGGATTAGAGTGAGGATGTTACATCTATGTCCATTCTTCTTTCATCTTCTATCACTTTCTTTCGTTGTCCTCTTCTATCTTCTATCATTCACTTATTCTCTCATGTTCTTCTTCTTTCATCTTGTAAAATTTTACATCTGTTTACATTTCACGAGGACTTTGTCTTCTTCTTCTTCTGTTTACTTTCTTCATGCAAACTTTCCTCGAGTTTTTTCACTCTAAAAGGAGGTTTGCACCTCTAGGGATTTATTTGATAGATCCAAAGGTAAATGGATCTACGCAGGTAATAGCCTCAATGCCAAAAAAGATAGAAATTAAATGACTAAATAAATCCATCTCTACCAACACCTATAGAGCCTAAAGTGCTACTACACCAAATTATTAATAGCTTAATAGACATCAAATAAATTCATGCAATGGAATCTGTAGCAATGAAATTATATTTACGCATAGACAAATGACAAAGTAGCATACAAAAGCGACCTAACTTATGGAGACTTCCGACCTAAAATACCTGTCATGAATTTAAATATATGCTCTCTACATTAGTTTATTTAACTACGATACAATCTTAAACTTAATATGGAGATACGGGGGAGATATTGAAGAGTACACGTTAATGACTCTAACATGGATTCTCAATTGAACGAGGAGGATTCTTCAACTTCAACCTGGAGCTAAAAGCCACATGTCTGATCGATCCTTCTATGAGGAATGACTTGACATATGGATCACTCAAAACAGATTGTACTCTCGAAACTCTTGAACTTTTGGGAGAGATTTCTTGCGATATATCCCAATTGTATATTGTTCGGGATGGGACGTCGAGGAACGTGTTGTTGAGTCCTTTATAAAAAACAAACCCTAACCCTACCTAAGATGATGAATCATTCTCTTCTATTAAATATATTAAATGTGAATGAGACTTTATTAAATATGAATGACATGTTGACTTACAACTGATGCCAATAACTTATTAAATTATCACTATATATAAGTGGTAGTGCCAGGGCATTTCAATTATTAAGTGGATAACTTAATTGGATATTTCAAATTATTAAGTAGATAACTTAATTAAATTATCAAATTTCCACCAAAACATAATTACCTATCAACCCCAAGTTGAGCAAGGAATTACACATTTCACCCATACTGGAATGTAGAATGAGCCTTTGAACGCAATAAACAAAACATTAATAAACCATATTATGAAGAATCCCACATTAACACTAAGAGAAGTAGGAATTAATAACTCCAATATTTTCATACCAACAGATATAAATGGACCACACGTGTACTACTCCAATAGTCATTTTCTCTTGTTTCTCATGGTCTAGATTTGGATAAATTTCTGGATTGTTTCTCGTGCTACATCAGCAGCCTCTTTGACTCCAACATCGTGATTGTTGCAATGTTTCATTTACAGTTGGCACCTCTTCACTTCCAGCTTTTTCTTTAACAGTTTGTCCACCCATCGTCCCATCTCCCGCGTTGTCACGGGTGCAATCCATTATTTTCAAATTTCTGGATCAAGATTCTCCACATTCAAACCATTCTCCACATTTCTGGGACACGATTCTCCACATTCAAACCACAACAACAACTGTGTGGTACTGGGACACGATTCTCCACGTTGCTCATTGGGATGCCACAAATATGTTGCTCATTGCATCACTTTGCTTGCACAAACAATCTTTAAGCACCGATTTAAATATAGTTAAAAAATTATCATTCAGATGTGTCAGAGGCATCCACCTTAAACAAAAACTCTTTGGCAACACTCTAGCGTAGTAGTGATCGTTTTGTTTGAGATTCGGGCCTCCATAAAACACCTCTAGATCTTCTTGAAAAACACTCTTACCAACGGTCATTAGCAACTAAAAGAGTTTTGGAATCATGTTTTGTGGGATATGAACCTGCTACAATCACTATGCAAACTCTCTTCTTCAACTCGAACTCTAGAATAGGAGGGAGCAACCTCATGCACATTTCAAAGTGGCCTTATTATAAATGGTATGTACAATAGAATTGACAAGTCGACATCCTCTGTGCTTTTATAACCATATCTCATAGCTCTTGTGACACTTTTTCAAGGTCACAATTCTAGCAACAAGCTCTAAATTCTAAATAATTCAAGCATGAACAACCTTAGCGCTCTAAATTCTAAATAATTCAAGCATGAACAACCTTAGCTTTGATACCAAACCTTGGGGTTGAGATTAAACAATTCTAAATAATTCAAGCATGAACAACCTTAGCTTTGATACCAAACCTTGGGGTTGGGATTAAACAACAAATATAGATTAAATATGCATAAATAAAGGACATTCGAAGAGGAAATTTCACTCATCCCATGTTATCTCTCTATATAGATTTAGGTGACCATAACTAATATGTCATGATAAAATATGGTTTTCAACCATCTCCATAACTATCTCCAATAATCTCTACTTAAATCTCTTAACTATTCTATAAGATCGTTAAATATATTAACTATTCTATAAGATCGTCATCCTTAATTTCTCCCCTTGTCCTCATCTTTGCTTCATACATAGAGTTTTATGCATAGTCTTCATCATTAACATATTACAATGCATTCATTAAATATCACAAATAAGATTTAATTCTTAACTTAGATTTTTTCAACGAAATCATAGGGACATCCAGTAAATGGTGTGTTGAGCAAACTGTTGGTACTCATACCACCTTTGAGTCAATAACTAAGGTCTTTTTACCTTTTTCCAATTATCGATTTGTCATGACACTAGGGTCAAATTTCTAAGTAGATATCACCAAACCATTACCGTATACACATGGATCGTTTCCATGATTGTTGTTGATGATGAATCTTATGTAAAATCACCCTTCAAATCCCTCTCCTCCTATATTAGCTTTTGAAGTCTTTCCTCCCCATCATTGCTAAAGATGCAACCACCACCATGCCTCAATATGAAGACGAGGTCATCCTCAAAGTGCAAGAAATTTATCTCATCTATGGCTAGTCGAGGAATTTATATTCCATCATCTTGAATGCCTCTCAAACCATACTCAAGACTCTCCAACATTATGGGAATCCCATGTTGTTGATAACATTATTGGGTCACTTGTGCATTGCACGAACTAGTTTGATCATATATCTTTCTCCCCTGGTACTAGTCGATAAGACAATCACTACAAAGGAGCCATCATGTAATACGAGAAACTTAGTATGCCCTACTGGAATCCCAATTCAACATATGGAGGCTCCCAAACTAAATATCATTAAACTAGGGGATTGACCTATCTTAAAATTGGCACAACCTCTCTTGCAAAGGAGAACCTTCTAGTAGTTGCATCACCACTGAAGGATAAAATGTCGTCACTGAGAGGGGGGGGGTTGAATTAGTGACACAATAGTTTTATCAATTTTCTTTTATTTATGAAAACATAATTTTGAAAAAATATTTTATCGTGGAACCCAATTGGGAAAAACCACAAATGCTTTTCTATTAACTACAAAATTTGTTTTACATGTTACATAGAAGGAAAATATTCTTCCTTTTTGATCAACACCAACTAATCAGGATGCACCCACACCCTTGTTCACCAACACCAACTGGTAGGAGGCTACGACCCCTTGTTTAGTCAGCTACAACTGACAAGGAATCACCAACTCCCTCTGCAAGCTTCTTGGGTGGTGCCCTTGCACCACCCAACCACCCTTATTTTCTGAATCTGGAAAAACTTTTGTATCAAGTCTTTACTGCATCTCTCTCTACTTCTATGCTTTAATATTTCTTCTAATTTAGACTGTAGAGACACCTTCTTCTCGCCACTCTTCCTCATTTATATATTCTTTAAAACAGAGTAAGTGTGAACCACTGTGTCCCTTTGTTTGGACCATCGCAACTCTTCGATTAACTTAAACATAATTGCTGTTTATTTATTTTACCGTGAAGGATTTTCATAAATTGATCACAGATATGGATCAATTTCATCTTATTAACTCGATCCCTAATCTCTGCAAATATTGTAGGAAACAAAGTTCTGCTGAGACACTTCCTTCAAACCATTACATGTGACTATTAACACAAAACCATGGGCTTATCAACTTTAGCGACGTATTATGTTTTTATTTTTAAATCTCTTATACCATATGACCAATGGCGGTAACCGGATGCTAGGCCAAACGAGCACTTGCATGCTTTATTAGAATCAACGGTCATGATTTAATCTCCCGATGATGGACGATTGTTGGGACTTATCCCTTCGAAACTTCGGGATTTGCAACATGTCAAATCTCCCGGAGAGGATTTCATCGAATAGATCAGACGATTCATTTTTACTTCGCAGAACTAGATCAATGGTCAGATTCGATCCTTATATATATATATATATATATATATATATATATATATATATCGTTTTACTGCTTTAATCTAACGGCTGCAACTTAATCAAGCATTGAGATGGATGGCCACCATTTACTCCGGGACTTTAGCTATTCTACTTACACTATCCTTCCACTATAATATGATCAACGATTGAGAATACACTTGAAGTGATCTTTAGATCGGATGACTCATGTCCACTTCGGGACTTCGGCATTAGGGACTTCGACATTTGGGACTTCGGGACTTAGGGCATCTACTGGTGGTGAAACTCCCAAAGTAAAACTCCCGGAGTAACGTAACTTTCTTACGTCACTTGATGACATGCCATGAGCCAAGTGTCTGCCACGTGTCACTCTGATTCTTTATTTGCACGTACCTGAAATGTCGATTTCAACTTGACACTTGTCATTATCTAACTGTGCCACTTATCCTTGCTTACGTGGTCTGCCACATGTCCTCTTGAATCAGATGGTTGAGGCTTACTTCGGATGATCCAGTGGTCGAGAATTTATTTTGGCTCTCCGACTCTCCGGGCTTCGGGAATTTCAACTCTCAAATTGAAAATTCTTGAAGTGAGATTTTTCCGAAGCGTAACCTCCTCACATATTTAGACCCGAAGTGAATGATGTTCGTTTGATAAAGATATTTTATCAACAGATCGATTTGTATGTGATGCTGCTTTGTCTTGGTTTAAATCCAATGGCCTTCTAACTTTGCTTATCCTATCCTTCCACTTTATTTGATCTGACAGTTGACGAATATTCGGGTAATCAAGAACTCAACCTTTCTACTTATCCTGTCCTTCCACTTAATTTTAATTCGACGATTGACGAGAATTCAGATATTCAAGATCTCAGATATTTCTGCTTATCCTGTATTTCCACTCAAAAGTGATCCAATGACCAATGGGTATTCGGGTATTCTAATTCTCAAACCTTTTTCCCCGCTTATCCTATCCTTCCACATAAAGTGATCCAATGGTTGTGAAGACACTCGAAGCATATCAAAGATCAAGGATGATTGTGGAACCATAACTTGCGAGTCATTTAACTCGTCACCTGAGCTCCGCAAATTGAAGTTGTGCGTTTGTTGGTGAGTCAACTACAGTCATCGATATTTGAAGCTATAAGATCTGACAGTCCTGACTAATTGCGGGATTGCAAATAACACGATATTTAATTCTCCTTTCACTCTCCGTAATCTATCCTTGTCGTAGATTTGGCGATTGCGCATTCGACGGTCACAACTTAATCCGACTTAATCTGATCGTTTTTTGGATCAACCACAATCGTCGATATTTGAGTTTATGAGATCTGATGATCTAGATCAATTGCAGGATTGTAACCAATGATTCGTTTAATTCTCCTTTTGCTCTCCACAATTCATCCCTGCTGTTGATTTGGAGATTACGCATCAACAGTCTTGAATTGATCTTATCGTTGACTAATCCCCCAACGATTCTTGTGAGATTCACCACGCCATCTCTTTTGAGATTTGATCTTCATTTACTAACCCTCCTAAGCTTTTATCTCTACATATTGTCCAATTGTTGACATCAGTCATTATATACTAACTGTTATACTGTTGATATTAATGAAAATCCGCCATACCAACTTTTCTTGTCATAACTGAATGACTCCTTCTGATGTTGATTGTCATCTCCCCCTGAATAGGTGCCAATTGATGCATTATTTTCTTGAGAGATTTAGGTTGGAAGAAGGATTACTCCCAATTTTTGCCTGAGATATTCAAATACATCTTTGCTTAAGGGTTTTGTGAAAATATCTACCACTTGTTCTTGTGTCGGGACATATTCCAATTTAATGTTATTTTCAGCCCGATCTCTTAGATAGTGGTATTTTATGGGAATGTATTTTGATTTTGAGTGTTGAACGAGGTTCTTGGAGAGACTTATCACTCTTGTATTATCACAGTGGATAGTAGTAGGTTCTTCAAATACTATTTTGATGTCTTTTAAGGTTTGTTTCATCCATTCCACTTTTGTGCAACATTCTGCTGCTACAATATACTCATCTTCAGTGTTAGACAATGAAATTGAGGATTGTTTCTTGCTTATCCAAGCTACCAATGATTCTCCCAAAAAGAATGCTCCTCCACTTGTACTTTTTTGGTCATCTACACTACCTTCCCAATCAACATCTGAATAGGCTTTTAAAGTGAATGAATCCTTTCTAGGGTACCACAAACCAATATCTATGGTTCCTTTCTATTGGAGAAATTTCTATTTTCGACACACTAGTTCAGTCGGAGTTAACTGACTAGTTCTATTTTAGACTTTCTATTTTTACCATCACTATTATGCATGCATGCATTCCTAAGGAAATCTAACTTCTTGATTGCTTTTCTTAATTATGGAATGTTTTTCCCTATATATGAGTGTATTCCACTTATTCATTGTATCATATTGATCATGATCTATGTATCAATCATCAACTCATTGGAGTAGTGTGAATATATTTTCTCATTCTTCCATATTGAATCTCTCTTCGTTTCTTGATAAGCTTTGTTTGTACTTTCTTTAGCTAGATCTCATGTGAAGGTTTCCATGAAACACTAACATGGTATCAGAGCTATGTTGCTTGGAGCAAGCCAGACAAGCCAAAGAATAAGGAAAATTGGGGTTTCAACTAGCTAAATCCATGGTCGTACCTTTCAGCAGTTATTCCTCTCAAAATATTACGTTTTTGAGGAAACGACCCACATGGAAAGTAAATAGACCCATTTTGGAAGTGGGTTTTTAACTATTTGGTGATGTTATTCACCATTTTCTCAGAAAGTAAGCCACAAGATAGCCTTCTGAAACTAATACGAATCTGTGGCCGTACCTTTAAGCAGTGATTGCTCCAAAAATATTTAGTTTTTGAGGAAACGATTTGCGAGAAAAGTAAATAGACCCATTTTGGAAGTGGGTTTTTAACCGTTTGGCGAGATTCCTCATCGTTTCCTCATAAAGTAAGTCGCAATATCATCTCTTGAAACTGATACGAATTTTCACTTGAAGTGCCTTTTCTGCCGTGATTTCTTAATTTTTCACTTGCAGATTGAGAGTAAATTTTTAGGGGTTCTTAGAAACAGTGGGAGAGAAGGAAAGGACAACTATTATACATTCAAACTTGCTGGTAATCCTCATACAATACAATTATTTTGATTGGAAGCCTAAGGCAGAATTCCAACTCATAAGGAAAGGACTGTATAATTTAACGATGATGACAGAAATAGAACCTACATCAGCGATTGAGAAGATGAGATGGGAGAACCATAAGGATGAGGCCACATGACTACTTCTTGAGTTAATCTCCACTGATTTTTGGTTTCATGTTTCCGCATGAAAGACTCCAAATGATATCTGGACCACCTTGGAAGGACTCTTTGGAAAGCAGGATGAGATGCGAGGTCATATGATTGAGGTAGAGTTGAATACCTTAGATCCTAAAAGTTTTGAGAATTTACAAGTTTTGTTTACTAAATTTAAATCTTTGCTATTGAGCTTGGGTGAATGTGGTATTGATAAGTCTACACAAGAGAAACAACTTATTCTAACAATCTTGGCCATGCTAGGACCATAATACACTGTATATGTCTCCAATTTCCATTCTGGCTGATGTCTTTTTGGAACAAATTGGAAAATGCCTACGTTGGCTCGGTTCATTGAATCTCTTACAAAAGAGCAGACAAAACTCATACAGATGGGCCTCATGAAAGATCCCAAAGCACATGCACTCGCCATGCATGATGGAAAAGGGTCATCTAAACAGAATGGGAAGGAGGGATATTCCAAACCCTTTAATGATTCTTCAGGTTCCAAAGACTCTTCAGATTCCAAGAAGAAGAAGGGAAAAACATGCACTTACTGCAATAAACCAAATCATGAAGAATCCACATGCATGAAGAAACAAATCGATCTTATGGCACATACACTTCAAGATAACAACCTTGGAAACTTCATTCCAGAGGGAGTCAAGAAGCAAAAAGAAGAAGATCATGCTCCTAAGAAAGGTAATCATCATGCTCTGGTTGTAATTAATTCTTCATCTCATTCATGGATTATAAATTCTGGTGCATCCCATCATATGGCAACAAAAGAGGAAGTTTTCTCTTCTTTGAGTCCATGCTCAAGACCCCCTATTCTCATGGGGGATGATACTCCAATAGCAGTAGCATGAGAAGGGAGAGTGGAACTCCACAATGGAAGTTTTGAGAATGTTCTACATGTTCCAAAGCTTTCTATGAATCTACTCTCAGTTTATCATATCACTCATAAAGGTAAAAAGGTTGAATTTACATCAGATTCGGTTTCAGTAATTGACATGCATGATAATTCCATCATTGCAATTGGTGAGGTAGATCACAAGTCAAGGTTGTATAAATTCACTAATTTTTATGACGATCACTCCTCTATTCTACTTACACATAAGGAGAGTACTTTGCATGCACCTCCAATGCAACATGCATATACTCTTGTTCTTCCATCAGTTTCAGACATCAGAGATGATTCCATACACTCAGATTCTATACATGAAATAAGAAGGTATTGCAACCAGATAAGAAGCCATCGCCGAAGCTTCAATAGATGCCCAAGAAGGCACATACCACACTTTAGGTAGTAGACAACCTTGCAGGGAATCCATTAGATTTGAGGATGACTCGATCTCAACATGAGGAGCCTTCTCATGTACTTTCAGCTTTGAAACCTGTGATGCCCATGCATTGCTATATGGTTCAATCTACTGATCTGCATACCTACAATAAGGATGTGGGAAATTCGTTATGGAAATCATCCATGCAAAAGGAGTATGACTCACTCCTAAAGAATCAGACTTCGCATCTGGTTCCACTTCCACCAGAAAAAAATATTTTCAGGTGCAGATGGGTCCACAAGATCAAGAGGTACAAGGCCCGACAGGTTGCCAAAGAACTTCATCAGATCCATAAATATTTCTACATCTTCACGAAGAATTTCAATGGGCAGAAGTTTCATACTTTGTGGGATCGTCTTGTAGTGAAGAACACAGTTTCCTAACAACTACCATTTTCTTCTTTTGATACATTATCTTTCGAGGGGGGGTTTTGTTCCCACATGGTTTTACCTCTTTCCTCACTTTTATTCAGTGTTCATTAGTTGCATTGTACATGAGTACCTAAAATGGCCTAGTAGATGAGACTCTTTTTTTACTCCATAGTGATATTCATGGGGTGTTGGAGAAATTTCTATTTTCGACACACTAGTTCAGTGGGAGTTAACTGACTAGTTCTATTTTAGACTTTCTATTTTTACCATCACCATTATGCATGCATGCATTCCTAAGGAAAGCTAACTGCTTGATTGCTTTTCTTAATTATGGAATGTTTTTCCCTATATATGAGTGTATTCCACTCATTCATTGTATCATATTTATCATGATCTATGTATCAATCATCAGCTCATTGGAGTAGTGTGAATATATTTTCTCATTCTTCCATATTGAATCTCTCTTCATTTCTTAATAAG
>ML778687.1:161042-188038 GCA_009831015.1 Picea engelmannii | reverse complement strand
TATGCATATCATCATCTTCCCTTTATTTATTCTCTTCTACTTCTTCTACTTGTGTGCCAATTGTCTCATCATCATCTTCATCTTCACTTTCAAGTATAGTCTCTTGATTTTTGATCCTTAATGTTTTTAGGTCATCCACCTTGACATCCACACTCTCAACAATATTATGTGATCTAAGATTGTAGCATCTGTATGCTTTCTTGTTAGAAGCATATCTAAGAAAAATACCTTCATCAGATCTGACATCAAATTTCCCAAGATTCTCATCAAGTATTTTGATGTAGCATTTACTTCCAAAGACCTTGAAGTATTTTACTGATGGAGCTCTTCCAAACCATAGTTCATAAGGAGTCTTATCACTATTAACCCTGAGCTGACCTCTGTTCAATATGTATACTATTGTGCTTACAACTTCCCTCCAATATCCATCAGACAATTTTGCTTCATTGAGCATAGTCCTTGCAGCCTCCTGAACTGTTTTATTCTCTCTCAAAAATTCCGTTTTGCTGAGGTGTTCTGGCAGTAGAGAATTGTATTTTCATTCCATGGGTTTCACAGAAGAGATCAAACTCTTTTGAGGTGAACTCACCACCATTGTCTGATCTAAGACATTTGATTTTTGTCTTCTATTCATTTTCAACAAGGGTTTTAAAGGCTTTGAATTTGTTAAGTGCTTCTGATTTTTCTTTGAGAAACATATCCAACCCAATCTAGTAAAATCAACAATGAACAACATAAAGTAAGACTCTCCTTGCAAACTCTTGGTCCCTGTAGGTCCACATAGGTCAGTGTGAACAAGCTCTAAAGGTTTTGAGGTTGTGTATTCTTTTTCTTTTAATCTTATTCTAGTTTTGTTCCCTAGTTGACAGTGTCTACACATGGTATTTGAGGGCTTTATGATCTTTGGCAAGTTTCTTACTGCACCAAGATTGCTGAATTTTACTAGATTGTCAAAGTTAATGTGCCCCAACCTTCTATGCCATAGCCAACTTTCATCTACTAGATTTATATGACATTCCTCATTCAATTTTGCATCTAGTATATATACATTTTCGGGAGTTCTAGGATAAGTACCAACTAATTTTCCCGTGTCTTCTCTCCTAATATCACATTTATGGGAATCAAACATGCAGAAATTCCCCTGATCATAGGTTTGGCTGACCCTTAATAGACTAGGTTTCAGTTTTTCAACAAGCAACACATTTTTGGCTTTGTCCTTTCCCAAAATCATAGTGCCTTTCCCAAGTATGTTCCTTGAAGCATTGTCACCAAATGTAACTTTACCCTTTTGTTCATTTAAGGCTAAAAACTTGTCTCTGTTACATGTCATATGTTTTGAGTACCCACTATCAACATATCAAAGGTCTTCTGTATCTTGGGATTTTAAGGCAATAAGACATTCCCTTTTTGATGTTTTTTCTCTCCAAAGTTTCTTTTGCTCTCTAATGAACTTTGGTTGTTCTGAAACTTCCATTAATATGCAATTAATGGCCTTATGTCCATAGTTATGACAATTGAAGCATTCTAGGTCCCCTTCTTGGAGAGGTGCAAAGGAGTTATAGTTTCTGTTTTTAACTCGATTTACTGCTTTTTTATATTTAAGGTTATAGTTCTTAACCTTTATATCTTTTCTTCTATATGCTCTACACTTCATAGCTTTGTGTCCGAAATTAGAGCATGCAAAGCAATAACCAAATAATTTGCGAGGATACCTGTTTTGATAAACCTTCTTTGGTATTGTCTTGTTTTCCTTCTTGATGGGTGGAAGTAGTCCTCTGGAGTTCTGGCCATTATTTGTCTTCTCTTCATTTTTCTTCTTGAATGTACTGAGGAGAGCATCTGCATAAAATTTTGAGTTGACTTGGATTTTTTCTTGAGAATAACCTATTCAATTTTTATTACCTGAATCCCTTTGTGTGGTAATAATCTTATCCAATATTTTAGAGCTATTCTCATATCTTGTTTGAATGAGTTTTCTATCCAGCTCTTTTCTTAGGTGAACTATTTCTGCCTCCATTCTTTCACAAGTTATTTGTTTTTCTTTAAGAGACTTTTCTAGAATTTCTTCGATCCTATTTGCTTCTACGATTTGGTTTTTCAGGTTTCTCATGATTTTTTCCATCTCCTCTTCTTTTTGTTCATGTTTCTTCTTTTGTTCAACTACAAAACTTTTTAGTTGTCTATATCTGGTTTTGTATTTTCTTAATTCATCCAAGGCACTGAGAAGTTCTTCTTCCATATTAACTTCTACTTCAGCTTCTGACTCTTTCTCATGTTTAATGTCTTCTATATTATTATAATCTTCAATACCTAGAAAAAGGAATTCATCATCATCACTGTCACTAGACTCTGATGAGCTTTTGTTTTCTTCTTTTGAGTAAAAGTTCTTTTTCCCTTTGTAATTTTTTTTCTTGTAGTTGGGTTTTCCCTTTTTCTTTTATTGTTTGATTTTGTTTTCTTCATCTTCAGGGTCATCCTTGGGATAGGGACACTTGGTTGTAAAATGTCCAACCTTGCCATATTTAAAACATTTTAAAGGCAGTTTGCCTTTGTACTTCCCTGATCCTTTATGAAGATTTTTAATGAAATTTGCTTCTTCCACATCATATTCTTCATCATGGATGGATTGGAGTTTCTGCTTCTGATTCTTTGTTTTATTTAGTACCTTGAAGGCTGCCTCTTCTTATGAGTGATTCTCATCACCTAATATTAACTCATAGGCTGTGAGGATTCCATACAACTCATCCATGGTGAGTTTATCTAGATTTTCTCGATCTTCAAGAGAGGACACTTTAGGATTGTATAGAATAGGTAGTGTTCTTAGAATTTTTTCAACTAGCTCATTGTCTGATACTTCTACTCCTAATCCTTTGATTGAATTAATAATGTTATCAACTCTTTCGAAGTACTCAGAGATATTTTCCCCATCTTTCATTTTTAGGCCTTCATATTGTACTTTGAGAGTCTGGAGTTTGGCCCTCTTAACCTTGGTATCTCTTGCATATATAGTTTCCAATCTATCCCAGAGTTGTTTTCCATTATTACAGTTTAGTACCTTAGCAAGGATTTTCTTACTGAGTCCATCTTGTAGTGTGTTTAATACTTTTGCATGCTCCCAAAATGTTTTCCTGTCTTCTTCTTCTATGGGCGTGGATTTTGAAACATCATATCCCTTTTCAACTAATGTCCATACATCCAGTCCAATGGACATTAGATAGATTTTCATTCTAACACTCCAGAAGACATAATCTTCACCATTAAATAGGGGGATTTTTGATGACATATTCAACTGCTGATCCATTTTGATGTATATTCCTCTTCAAGTGATTTAAACCTTTTGTGAAGAGACCTTCTCTGATACCAATTGAAGGATCAGATCCAGTCACTGAGAGGGGGGGGTGAATCAGTGACACAATAATTTTATCAATTTTCTTTTATTTATGAAAACATAATTTTGACATAATATTTTATCGTGGAACCCAATTGGGAAAAACCACAAATGCTTTTCTATTAACTGCAATTTTTTTTTACATGTTACATAGAAGGAATATATTCTTCCTTTTCGATCAGCACCAACTGATCAAGATGAACCCACACCCTTTTTCACCAACACCAATTGGTAGGAGGCTATGACCCCCTCTTTAGTCAACTACAACTAACAAGGAAGCACCAAATCCCTCTACAGGCATCAACCTGCCCTTGCACCACCCAACCACCCTTATTTTCTGAATTTGGAAAAACTTCTGTATCAAGTCTTTCCTCTTTCCTGCATCTCTCTCTTCTTCTGTGATTTAATATATCTTCTAATTCGGACTACATAGACACCTTCTTCTCGCCACTCTTTATCGTTTATATATTATTCAAAACAGAGTGAGTGTGAACCACTGTGTCCCTTTTTTTGGACCATCACACCTCTTCGATTAACTTAATCATAATTACTGTTTATTTATTTTACGGTGAAGGATTTTCATAAATTGATCACAGATATGGATCAATTTCATATTATTAAATCGATCCCTAATCTATGCAAATATTGTAGGAAACAGAGTTTTGCTGAGGCGCTTCCTTCAAACCATTACATGTGACTGATAACACAAAACCACATGATTATCAACTTTAGCGACGTATTATGTGTTGATTTTTAAATCTCTTATACCATATGACCAATGGTGGTAACCATATGCTAGGCCAAACGAGCACTTGAGCGCTTTATTAGAATCAACGGTCATGATTTAATCTCTCGATGATGGACGACTATCAGGACTTCACCCTTCAGAACTCCGGGACTTGAAAAATTTTAAATCTCCCAGAGTGGATTTCGTCGAATAGATCGGACGGTTCATGTTTACTTCGCAGAACCATATCAATGGTCATATTCGATCCTTATATATATATATATATATATATATATCATTTTACTGATTTAATCTGACGGCTGGAACTTAATCAAGCATTTATATGGATGGCCACCATTTACTCTGGGAGTTCGACTATTCTAATTACACTATCCTTCCACTGTAATATGATCAACGATTGAGAATACACCTGAAGTTATCTTCATATCACATGACTCATCGGGACTTCGAGACTTCGACATTCGAGACTTCTGGACTTAGGGCATCTGTTGGTGGCGAAACTCCCGAAGTAAAACTCCCGTAGTGACGTAACTTGCTTACGTCACTTGATGACATGGCATGAGTCGAGTGTCTTCCACGTGTCACTCTGATTCTTGATTTGCACGTACCTGAAATGATGATTTCAACTTGACACCTGTCATTATCTGATTGTGCCACATGTCCTTGCTTACGCAGTCTGTCAACGTGGTTTTCCACATTTCCTCTTTAATCAGACGATTGAGGCTTACTTTGGATGATCCGACGGTCGAGAATTTATTTTGGCTCTTCGGATCTCTGGGCTTCAGGAATTTCAAATCTCAAACTGAAAATTCTTGAAGTGAGATTTTTCCGGAGCGTAACCTGCTCACATATTTAGATCCGAAGTGAATGATGTTCGTTTGATCAAGATATTTGATCAAGGACTCTATTTGCATGCGATGCTGCTTTGTCTTGGTTTAAATCCAATGACCTTCCAACTTTGCTTATCCTATCCTTCCACTTTATTTGATCCGATGGTTGATGAAAGTTCGGGTAATCGAGAACTCATAATTTCTTCTTATCCTGTCCTTCCACTTAATTTTAATCCGACGACTGACGGGAATTCAGATAATTGAGATCTCAAATCTTTCTGCTTATCTTGTCCTTCCACTCAAAAGTGATCCAACGAACAACGGGTATTCAAATTCTCAAACCTTTTTCCCCACTTATCATATCCTTCCACTTAAAGTGATCCAATGGTCATGAAGACACTCGAAGCAGATCAATGATCAAGGATGATTGCAGAACCATAACTTGTGAGTCATTTAACTCGTCACCTGAGCTCCGCAAATTGAAGTTGTGTGTTTGTTGGTGAGTCAACTACAGTCATCGATCTTTGAAGCTATAATATCTAACGATCCTGACTAATTACGGGATTGGAAATAGCACGATGTTTAATTCTCCTTTCACTCTCTGCAATATATCCCTACCATAGATTTGGTGATTGTGCATCCGATGGTCATGACTTAATCCGACTTAATCTGGTCGTTTGTTGCATCAACCACAGTCGTCGATATTTGAGTTTATGATATCTGACGATCTAGACCGATTGCAGGATTGTAACCAACGAGTTGTTTAATTCTTCTTTCTCTCTCCACAATTCATCCCTACCGTTGATATGGTGATTGCACATCAATGGTCTTGAATTGATCTGACTGTTGAATAATCCCCCAACAATTCTTCTGAGATTCACCGCGCCATCTCTTCTGAGCTTTGATCTTCATTTGCTAACCCTCCTGAGATTTTATCTCTGCATATCGTCCAACTATTTGACACCAATCATTATATGATAATTGTTATATTGTTGATATGAATGAAAATTCGTCATACCAACTTATCATCACATCAAAGACATTGACTGTTGACATCAATGATAATACATCAATGCCACTATATCCACAACCACGTCTTATAAGCCAAGTACATCCTACCACAACCCACCCTCTAGTAACCCTTAATACCCCTTCCTTGGTCCTCCATGAGGCCCAATGACCCCACAACCCCCCTTACCTCCCTCTAACATCAAGCTTATTCAACTAGCTCCTTCCCAACAATGTTAGGCTTTTTCTCAACAAAAGCCACCTAATCATCAAATCCACAGAACAAGGGGGTGAAGAAGAAATGTAACAAGAAATAGAATCAAAACTTGAGGCAAGGGGACAATCAACTTAGTAAGCTACTAATAATGGGGTCAATATTGCAAACCTATCTCCCCATCCCAACTAAAGTAGCACACCAAAGCAAGGACAAAACAATCAACTTTGAACTAACTTTCCTTTCACATTTGCAAACAATATGGACATTGTACCCATAACTTCCCTAAAATACTAGAATTTCATAGATTGAAATAATTAATATGTAATCCAAGTACCAACCCCCTGTAGGGAATAATAAATCTCCATGAGGGAACCCTAACCCTTAACAACCGACAATGCTGCAAAATCAATTCCGCAACAAGGAGTAGTCATGAATTACTAACGAAAAAAATGACCCCACCTCCTTCCAATCTTCTAGTTCTTCACAACTATGAGACCCTTCTTTCTAGAACATCTACATGAACTTGGTAGACATTCATCTTCAAATTCTCAATTCATCCTACTCTATCTATATGTGATAACACCCAACCCTCGACTAGATATACATTCCATATACCTAGGCCCGATGTCAACCCTACACCTCATGTACCAAATGTGCCTTTACGTTGAACCACATACTACCAACTATGGAAGATCCACAACTAACTACAATATCATCAATAACTTGGCCTAGTACCCTACCGCCATGTCGAACCTAGAGGTAATTCAACTCTGTTCTTCCTAATGGAAGGCCTTAATATCTATCTTGGGTTTTATTGACACATTATATTCATTCTTGAACTTTAACCTCAACAAACCTGAGACAAGGCTCCCCCCTTCAGGTGCATTTCAAATACCTATCATAATGAAAAAAAATGATTATACATCATTTCATTGTTAATGAAGGTGATTTTACTTGTGTCATGTACACCATGGTTTATATGAAGCTAGGATTCCTAGAGTTGATCCCATCCACTATCACTCTCTATGTGTATGACATGCATCCTTCCCATATAGAAGGGAATTTTCAAAACATCCCCATTAAACTACCTAGAAAAACTATTTTGATTGACATAGAAGTTGTTGATGCTCCACTCCATTGTAACATTCTCCTTAGATACAACTATATGTATGCCATGAAGGTGATATCATCCTTAGTCTTCCACACCATGATGTTATCCCCCAACTAAATATCATCACTCTAGACCAACTTACATATTATGAGCCCAAACCACCCACTAATCTTGATAATGTTTTTCCTACTATCAAATCTATCCATAATCTCCCATCTTACACTATGTAGGGCTTTGGTATCTTCCAATACTCCTCACTACTTAAGGAATATCATGGAACACCTCCCCAAGTCACTTATATGGGATCCTTTCCCATGTGTACCAGTATGTCCTTTGACAAACAATCTTATATATAGTTGGCAACATCACTTACAACACCCACCCTTGAATCCATGATTTGCATACTTAGATAATCTCTCATTCTATATGTTGGGAATGTGTTATATTCTTTGAATGATTATCTCCATGTGAGATTCATATGTGTCGAGCATGCTAGGGGAGTCATAGGAGGGGTTAGAGTCCCCAAAAAAAAATTGGGTTGTTTTTGGTCTGCTTTTGGCTTATTTTTGGCCAATGTTTTTTTGGCCCATTGTAATCTAATCTAGTGTTATGTTCCAAATGTTTAAATATCAAAATACACCAGAAGTACATACCATGTACACCAATTTCAGAATGGAGCACAAATCCAATATATATATATAAGAGATATATGTTACAAAATAACTCAAAGAATAGGATAACCTCCTCCAAATATCCAAATACATTCATACATCACAATTCATATGTTCTCAATAATGAATACATGATATCTATTTATACCTATTCGCATATTACACATGAGGCCCATTTACCATTAGGTTGACCCTATTATATATACATTTACATATTACATGTACATTTAGCCCCATATATACCCCCCCTTGGGGTCATATCATATACATTTAACCCCATAGGGTCATATCATATACATTTAACCCCATATATGCCCCCCTTGGGTCATAACATTTTGGTTAAGGGATTAAGGTTGTAATCAAATTAGGGTTAATGGATTAGGGTTTTGGATGTTGCAAAATACCTGAATATTGTATTATGTACAATCAATTTAATATAATTAATTCTTGAGAGGTGCGGCTCCAAGTTTTGTTGGTTTTCCCTTGTAAGTGTTTTTAGGGTTAATCTATATGTACTATGTTTATTCCATTATTTCTATTTCTATTTTTCTTAAGAATTTGTGAGAATTGTTTCACTGTAAATGTTTAAAACTTACATTTGGTATCAAAGAAAGATTATTGGCTTCAAGGGTATGCCTTTGTTGCTAAGGGTTCAAATCATTTTTTGATAGAGCAAGTTTATCTTGGGTCATTGATAAACTTGGTTTTAGCGGGAGCTCTGTGGTGGTGATTCTTATGTTGAAAGAGAATGCTGAGTAGTTCTAGAATCGATATTGAGAAATTTAATGGTAAAAATTTGAGCTATGGAAGCTCAAGATGGAGGACCTTCTTGTAGAAAAATAACAATGGATCGTTGTGGATCCTGCTAATGCACCTATATGGCAACAACAAACTGGGCAAAGTTGGATAGGAAGGTAAAGAGTACAATTCGGTTGTGTCTTTTAGATTCAATGTTATTGAATGTCTTGGGAGAAGCTACAACTGAACAATTATGGGATAAGTTAGGGACTTTGTATCAGTGTAAGTCATTGGTAAACAAAGTTTTCCTTCTAAATAAGTTGCACCTCCTAAGGATGAATGCCAAAGACTCCATGACAGAGCATGTAAATTCCTTTAATAGTATGGTAAGTTAGTTTTTGTTTATCAATATTAAACTTTTTGATGAAGATAAGTGCATTAGATTATTGTGCTCTTTACCAGATTCATGGGATAGTTTGATTGTAGATATTGGGAGTAATGTAACCACATTAAAGTTTAATGTTGTGGTTACATCCTTTCTATTAGAAGAAATAAGGCAAAAAACCATGGATGGTTAGAGAACATATGCATTATTTGAAATAGGTCATTCCTAAGATATAAACAAAAATAAGTCTTCTAGGGGTGTGGGTGGGGTGAGAGATCTAAATCTCTAATAAAATCCTTAAGGAAATGCTAGAAATTTGGTAAATCTTGGCATTATAAGAAGGATTGGAGATCTTAAAGTGTCGAGAAAGGGTAGAGATATGGTGATGTTCCTTCCATAGAATGGAAGAGCTCCTCAGAGGAGGAGGGGACGTGTACTTAGCTTCTACAAACACACATTCATATAATGATGTATGCCTCATTGACTTCGGTGATTCTTTTCATATGATTCTTCATAGGGAGTGGTTTTTTGAATATGAAAAGTATAATGGAGGTGATGTTTTCTTAGGAGATGACTCGACAACTAGAATCATAGGACATTGAAGAGTTAAGTTGTTGCCCAAGGATGGAAGGATTAGAACACTCCCCGAGGTTTTCCACATTCCAGAGCTGGCTAGAAACTTGATATCTGTAAGTAAGATGAATGATGTAGATCTATATACCATGTTTGAAACGAAAACATGCAAAATGATTCAAGGATCAATGGTGTTGATTCAAAATGAAATTCTGCACAAGCTGTTGGGAAGCACTATTACTGATGGGTGTAAGAGTTATTTTGTTCTTGAGGGTGGAAATGAAGAATACAAAACCCTATTGTATCAGGAGAAAAGACAATGCTATGACATCAAAGACTTGGAGATATTGGAGAGAATGACCTTTGAGAATTACATGGTAAAGGTATGGTTGAAAGTATGTCTATGTCTGATTGCACATTAGATTTTGATTTATGTGAACATTGCATATATGGTAAAAAAAATCGAGTAAGATTGTCATATGGTGATACTAGAGTAAAGGGAATCTTAGAGTTGATACACAGTGATGTGTTTGGACTTATGCCTATTCCAACACTGGGTAAATATGTGTACTATGTTTCATTCATAGACAATTTCTCAAGGAATACATGGATTTATTTCCTCCAAAAGAAATATAAAACCTTTGATAAATTTAAAGAGTTTAAGTCTCTTGTAGACAATCAAACAGAGAACAAAATAAAGGTATTGAGGAAAAATATTGGTGGATAGTTATGTGGAAATGAATTCGAGGAATTCTGAAAGAAGTGTGCAATAACAAGGAAAAAGACCACTCCATACAAACCTCAACAAAATGGAGTTGTAGAAATAGTGAATAGGATGTTGATGGAGAAGGTAATGATCATGCTTAATGGTGTTGAGTTAGGACAATAATTATGGGCATAGGTAGTGGATACTGTGTGTTACTTGGTAAGTTGATCACCCTTATAAAATTTGTTGAAAAAACTTTGCATGAGGCATGGACTAGTAAAAATACATCTCTTAAATTTTTTTGAGTTTTTGGTTGTGATGCTTATCTACATGTTCCAAAGGAAAATAGAAGCTAGATAATAAAGTTGAAAAATGTGTATTTATTGGTTATAAAGATCGTATAAGATCTTATAAGATTTGTACCTTAGTAACTAAGAAGATTGTTTATAATCAAGATGTTGTTTTTAGAGAGGTTAAAGATGTTCCCAAATATGAAGTCCTACCAAGGGAAAAAGAACCAGATATAATAGAGTTTGAGTTGGAGGATGAAGAATCTGGCTCAACAGAAGAAGATGAAAAAGAATAAGAAGAACATTGTACTCTAGTTTTGAGGAGATCGATTTGGGAAATAAGGAAACTAGAAAGGTATATTCCACCTGATTTTCATTTAGTTTTTCTTTATCTATTATTGATGATGATCCAAAAGCTGTTAGGAGGTAGTGGATGCAATGGATAGTAAACTCTAGAAGAAGGCCATGTTTGAGGAAATGGTTTCCTTGGATAAGAATGAAGCTTGGGATATAGTTGAGTTTCTAGCTGGAATAAAACACGTTGGTAGCAAATGGGTGTTTAAGAAGAATTTGAGTGTAGAAGGTAAAGTGGAGAAGTACAAAGCTCGCTTAGTAGAAAAGGGATATTTCTAGATGGAGGGTATTGATTTTGTTGAAATTTTTTCTCTTATTACTAAATTAACTTCTATTAGATTTGTTTTGTCTATTCTTATTTCTTTTTATCTTGAAGTGGAGTAGATGGATGTGAAGACAATATTCCTACAAGGGGATCTTGAATAATAAATATACATGAGGCAAAGAAGATTTTGTAGTGGAGGTATATAAAAAGTTGGTTTGCAAGATGAAAAAGTCCCAATATGAATTAAAACAATATCTGAGAATACAATATCAAAAGTTTGATACTTATATATTGGGACTTGGTTTCTCAAGAAGCAAAGCTGATCATTGTGTCTATTCTAATCAAGTTGGTGATTATTTTATTTATGTGGTATTGTATGTTGATGATATGTTTCTGATTGGAAATGACAAGGAAATCATCAGGGATGTCAAAACTTGACTATCTTTTGAATTTGATATAAAAGATCTTGGTGCTACAAATTTTATTTTGGGAATGGAAATTAAAAGAGATTGGAAAAATAGGAAACTCTAGTTAAATCAAAGGAAATATGTTGAGACATTATTGTAGAGGTTTAATATGAAGGATTGTAAATTGGTCAAGGTCCCTATTCTTGTAGGTGCAAAGTTTTCCGCAAATTGATGTCCTAAGAAACAAGAAGAGGGAGAAGACATGTCCCATATTCCCTATGCTAGTGATATTGGAAGTTTGATGTATGCAATGGTTTGTACTAGACTAGACATTGCCTATGTAGTGAGAATTTTGAGCATGTATATGTCAAAACCAAGGAAGGAGCATTGGAAAAATATAAAGAGGGTTTTCGGGTATTTGTGTGGCACTAAAATTATGCAATTTTCTACCAAAGAAGACCTGGATCAAATAGAGTGTTATATGTACATGGATTTGTTGACGTAGATGTTGGATCATGTTGTCATTGATACCAATGGTTTGATTGATTGATGAAAAAGGATTGATTGATTGATGATTGATGTAAAGTAATATGTATTGTCCTTGATGAGAAAGCATAGATGAAGATGGATCAATGAGTTGTCATTGATATGATGAATATGGATCAATGATTTGTCATTGATATGATGAAGATGGATCAATGAGTTGTCATTAATACATGATGAAGATGGATCAATGTGGTTTCATTGGTATATGATGCATTGTTGGAAAAATGTATAGATGACTCATTATTCTCTTATCATGATTGATAAGGCAAACAAATGGATGAACTCCAAAGTGGTCCCCTTATGGTGAAATCCCTCATGGGAAGACGATTTGCATATTGAGTTATCCTAGAAGAATGGTTGGAGGACCCATGCTCTCATTATTGTATTATCATGATTGATAAGGTCCACAAATGGATGAAATCCAAAGTGGTCCCCTTATGGTGAAATCCCTCACAGGAAGACGCTTTGCGGATTGAGTTATCCTAGAAGAATGGTTGGAGGAACCATGCTTGTATGTGGAATAATGAGATGAAGAACAAGGAAATTGTTGGTGAAACTATCCTAGATGGATAGTGCTTGTCATGCCATTTCCGGTGGTATGTGGAATGTCACATAACTCCTAACGGTTTGAGAGTTATGGCGTTACGAAGTTGAAGGACCCCCATATGAAGGCTTGAAGCCCACAAGGTCAAAGAAGTCAAAGTGACCTTAAAAGAAGAAATCATTATTTAAATGATAAATTAAAGTGACCAAGTCGAGAAGATTATTTAAATGATTAAGTGAGGTGACAAAATCAAGAAGGAATATTTAAATGATAAAGTAATGGAGAACTTTCTAATTATGGAAAGTGGTTAACCCTAAATTGAGGAAAATAGGTTAAGTGACCTAGAAATGGGTTAAGTGACCTAGAAATAGGTTAAGTGACATAGAAATGGGTTAACTGACCTAAAAGAAGAAATCATTATTTAAATGATAAATTAAAGTGACAAAGTCAAGGTGGATTATTTAAATAATAAAGAGAAGTGACAAAATTAAGAAATGATAAAGTAAGGTGACAAAATCAAGAAGGAATATTTAAATGATAATGTATTGGAGAACTTTCTATTTATGGAAAGTGGTTAACCCTAAAATAAGGAAAATAGGTTAAGTGGCCTAGAAATGGGTTAAGTGACCTAAAAATGGGTTAAGTGACCTAGAGTCTGAAAGTATAAATAAGATAGCAATGGCCTCTTGTAGATCATCCTTTTTGTGGATCAATGGAGAGCTTCTTGTGAGGATATCTTTTGGAGTATTGATGGAGAGATTCTTGTGAGAGATTCTTGAGCATTTCTGGTGTGGAACACTTGAGAATATTGAAGATATATAGGTGACTGAGGTAAACAAAGGATATCTAAGCCGAATTTTAGAGGGAAGGGGAAGAAAAGAGGGTCGAAATTCAAGGGAGGATAAATTCTTTTCATGATGCTTTCTAAGGTATGTTATTTACAGGTCATCTCACCATTTTTGTAATATTTTTTTTTTATAATGATTCAGACCGTAATATTGATATTTCATTGAGGAAACATATCCAAGTATCCATGGTAAAAAATTCATCTTGTGGATTATTGTATTTTTGGAGATACACTCTATGGAAAATAGTGTTTGTGACTAGTCCTAAAACTAGTCTTAAACATGTGTTTCAGGTAAAAACGTCATAACTTCTTCATAACAGATCCAAATTCAGTGAGACCAATTGTGTTGATTATATTATAGTATTTAGTATTATTTTTTATAGTTTCGGATTGATTCAACAAATATTCCGTTTGGGGCACGCTTTACAAGGTCACTCTCTAGAATAAGCCAGAATTCAACAAGGTATGCCATTTTTGCTATAACTCCTTTTTTGAGAGGTTCCTAGAAAGTGAAACCTAGAGGAAATGTATAAAACAAAATGAAGAATTGTTTTTATCAATTTCATATCTTTACTCATTATAGGTACAAAGTTATGATTATTTCAAGTTAGGGTTGTTGACTAATCCAAAACTAGTCATGGTTGAGACAAGCAGTTGATGAGTTGGCACATACATGAGGTGTATAGTTGACGATGTTGGTACATATTGATGAGTCATCATTGATGAGTAGTTGACACATTATTGGCATATACTTGGTACATGGTTGGATGCACTTGTTTATGGTACCGTTGAGTACAGGTTGTTTGGCACATGTTGGTGCATGGTTGATGCACTTGTTTACGGTACTGATTGATATTTGTTGAGGATTGTTGCCTCATATCAGTTGATGCTGAGGGTGTAAGTCGATTCTTGCATTATAGAGATGGTTATCTTGTAGATTTGTACTCTATTCAATTGTTGCTGAAAAAACCCAAGGATTGTAGTTCATAATAAAAAGAAAATTGTACATACATCTTGTGTTCTTTGTGTTCCTTGTGGTGATGACTTGTTGATGATATAGTGCTAATATATGTTTCTGATATGTGTTGAAATTTAAGTAGTTATAAATGAGAGTAATGAGTAATGAGTTAATGGTGATTTTTAACTAAGGAGTTTTGGGAAAAAGAGCCCCACACTGTTCAACCCCACCCTCTCAGTGTAGTTGGTGTTTCCAACATGTCCCATATTCCATATGCTAGTGATATTGGAAGTTTGATGTATGCAGTGGTCTATACTAGACTAGACATTGCCCATGCAGTGAGAATTTTGAGCATGTATATGTCAAAACCAAGGAAGGAGCATTGGCCAAATATAAAGAGGGTTTTCGGGTATTTGCGTGGCACTAAAATTATGCAATTTGCTACCAAAGAATACCTGAATCAAATATAATGTTATATGTACATGGATTTGTTGACGTAGATCGGGCTAGTGATCTAGATCACATAATATTTACAAGTGGTTTTTTTTTTAACCTATTTGGAGGAGCAATCAATTGGATGACAAAGAGACAGACTTTAGTTGCACTCTCAACTACAGAAGCTAAATACATGGAATCTATCCATGCAATTAAGGAAGTTATATGGTTACATAGATTGTTTTCAAGTATTGGGTTTATACAAGAAGTTGTAAGGTTATATTGTGACAATTAGAGTGGAATCTCTCTGGAAAAGAACCCTACTTATCATTCTAAATGAAGCATATTGATGTTCAATACCACTTTGTGAGAGACATGGTTGAAGACAATAAGGTGTTGTTGGTGAAGGTTGACACCTTGAATAATGTTGTTGAATCGTTGACGAATTCTATTAGCGTAATGGCCCTAGACACCTCAGACTGGGCCATGTCACACAACCTCAACTTCTATAATCAAACGATAACATCCCCAACATACTACTGAGAAATGTACTATGAAGTTTCATTGCACAGATTCTAATCTAACACAAGCCCATGCAGTTTCACTTGAAGTAACACGCTCAACCTAAGCTTGAGTCATGCCATGCAACTTATAATAGTAGAAGCATAATTCTCTTTTTAACATAGTCTTATGTAGCGGAAGTAACTCACTAACTGTGCACACCAACATATTAATGTCAAAACATAACTATGCATAGATCCATCTAGGAATCATGAACCACTTCTGATTTCACTGTGCGCGAGGTCTATTCCTTAAACACAAACACAAATTTCATCCTCTTGAATCACACAGGTTATGATTCTGTGCACCCCACCATTCAATCCTCTTCTTGATGATTCATAACCAAAATCACAAGGTTAAAATTAACAGGCAAGGTTACCATCAATTGACATACTCATGCACAACTATAGTTAAAGGTTAAAAATACTATACTTATATGCACAAGCAACATTAAACTAAATAACAACAAATACTTATATGCAACACACATACAAGAATTAACCCATGTCAAACATAGTCAAATATGCACACAGTAAACAAGACAATCACATATAGAACACTTGTATTTTTAATAAAGTCACCAACTATAGCCTTGACTTAAATGTTCCTCCCAGCCATAGACGTTGTTACTCATAAGATTTCAACAATAGGTCATCCCCGAGTTGGGCCATAACTCCACCAGGAAAAAAGCATCCTAGAGACAAGTTATGTTCTAAAAATCAACATAATTTTCCAATACTGAGTGCCACTACTGCAACTAGCTCACAATCCCTCATTCCCCACGCACCTATCACACCCAAGGAAGTGTGCCCCTTCTCCGCTAAAAAATCCTTCGGCTTCCCCACTTCCCTTCCCAAGGTTACTGGAAATAGGTTAGACAAGAATTCTCTGGACCCTGTGAATAATGCTCAACACACCAGGGAACAACTCCCAACAAACTCTCACCTAGAGAATATGCCCATGGGTTTGAAAACCTCTCCACAAAATCCAGTGTCTCACTTAGAGAGCTTGCTTACGGTCTGTCAACTCGACTCTTCAACAATAAAACTTTGGATACAACCCCGCAACTCCCTACAAGCTTCTCACTACAGATAAGGTAATAATCGAATTTTCCATACAGTCTGACCCCCTTATGCACATGAGAGTTTGCAACATGAAAAATAATGCAATGATTCCCAAAATATACTAAGACCAAAAATATATATTGCATGCCATCCAATTGACACTTGTCACTTCCAAAAGTAGCTTTAAGCCACTTGGTGACCATTTCCTTACCCTTGGGAACTTAGGATAAAATAATATATTTGATATTTACACTTTTCTCAGAAAAATTATTTCTTAACACTTACAACTGACCCCCTTTTTCCCTTTTTTAGGTGGAGTAGGCCCCCCATCTCTTTTCATCTGAGTCAATCAGTGCGCAGTGATGAAATACTGTATTAATAAACATGATTATATTTACATGGATACACACATTGGCCTATCTGCGTCCAAGCTCACTAGCCTCATAATCATACAGGCTCTCCGACCTCAAAACATAAACAACCATCTCTCTCTCTCTCTCTATCTATCTATATATATATATATAACTCAGTACTGCGCACTTCCAGGTCATTACCACACACTAACACAAGTGCATGAAACACAGTGGCATGTGTGCACTTTACTAGGTGCGAGAAACACACAAAATGTGTGCACCCTGTCTTTATAACAATTCTTCATGCACTTATCCTGATGCACACAACACCATAACCATGTGTCAATGAATCACACACACACACACACACATACACACACACACACACACACACACACACTACATTACATTTACACTTGGTACGACTTGAATCACCAACCTATGTATAATTACAAAGGGTTTCAGATCAAGGACATTACAATCCCATCCCCCTTATTTATGCATTGTCCTAAGTGCATCACATACACATGTACATACAAAATTTCAAACATCATCACAAAGATGAGGATACTCTACTTGTAAACATCCTTGTGCTCCTAGGTTGCATCCTCAAGACCGTACTAGGTCCATTGGACTTTTACCAGTTCCATGGCTTGATTCCAGAGCTGATTGACTTTTCGATCCAATATGAAAATGGGTTGCACTTGAAATCCACCTTTTGGTTCCACCTAGATCACATTCCAATCAATGACATGATTATCATTAGGTACATATTTCTTAAGAAATGACACATGGAAAACATTATGAATGCATAATAATGTAGGAAATGCAAGCATATAAGCGACATGACCAGTCCTTTCAAGGATTTCAGATGGCCCACAATAACACACTTCTAACTTAGAACACTTCCCAACTTCAGGGAACTATGCCTGGCCTTCATTTTCAGAAATACATGATCAGCCACTCCAAATTATCTGTAGGTTTTTCCTTATTTTCATAGCTCTTCTGCCTACCTTGGGAAGCCTTTAGGTTCTTCCTTATCTTTACCATATTCTCCTCCATTTCCCAGAGTAGATCTGGCCCAACTACTGCATTGTCTTCTAGGTTATCCTAACTCACTGGCGTGTTGCACTTCCTACCATAAAGTGCTTCAAATGGGATAATTCTTAAGGATGCCTAATACCCATTGTTGTAAGAAAAATCTACCAAATGAAGGTAGTCTTCCAACTTGGATGGATTATCTATGACATTCATCCTCAACATGTCTTCAATCACCCGATTTACTGTCTCTGTATGACCATCTGTCTCAGGGTGATATGTTGTGTTGAAACTCAGATTTGTCCCAAATCCCTTGAATAACCCTTTCCAAAAGTTCGAAGTGAATTTGGAATATTTGTTAGACATAATTTTCTTAGGTACCCCATGCAACTTAACAACTTCTCGCATGTATATCTCAACAATGTTGGCTTCCTTGTGTGCTAACTTCACTGGAATAAAATGGGCAGCTTTAGTAAGCTTGTCCACCACCACCATAATAGAATCATGGTGCTTAATAGTCCTAGGAAACTTAGTTATGAATTCCATGGTCGCCACTTCCCACTTCCACTCAATAATGGGAAAGGGATGCAACAAACTAGTTGGATTTATGTGCTTAGCCTTAACCTTCTAACATTCGAGACACTTCACATTGAAATACACAACTTCATTTTTCATACATGTCTAAAAGTATTGATTTTTTACCGCGAAAATGGTCTTTTGGTAACCTAGACATCTAGTATAAGTAACCTTATGCATATTTGAAAAAATTAGGCCTTCAACTCCTGATCATTCGGCACATAGACTCTGCATATATACATGATGATTACATCCTCTCTTATCTCATAGTCTTCCAACTTCCGTTACGACATACCTTGCTGTAAAGTCGAACTTATATCCATATAATGCAGATCTGATTTGGCAACTTCCAAAATTTTGTCGCGTAAATATGTCTGGTACATGCTAATGGTTGTAGCATACATTTCATGCACTCTTTTGTTGAGTTCTTAAGCCACCTTGTTCTCTTTTACCTTGATATTATTTATGTCAAAGTCATACTCACTTAAGAAATCTAACCACCTGCTTTGTCTGGCATTCAAACTTGGTTGTCCAAACAAATACTTCAGACTACAATGGTCTGTTCTCAGCTCAAATCTTTTACCCATAAAATAATTCCACCAAATATTCAAAGCATGAACTATGGATTCTAATTCCAGGTCATGCGTAGCATGGATCCTTTCATGTTCTTTCAACTTCCTAGATTCATAACATACCGCCTGTCCATTCTGACTCAGGACTCCACCTAGGCCTTCCTTGCATGCATCCGTGCACACAACAAAGTCTGCATCAGGATCAACAATCCTCAAAATTGGCGCACCTTTTAACAAAATCTTCAAGTGCTAAAAGCTCCTTGTGAAATCTAGAGTCCACTCAAATCACACACCTTTATTTTGAAGGGATGTGATTGGATGCAAAATCTATGAAAATCCATCAACAAAAATTCTATAGTACCTTTCTAGTCCCATAAAGGATCTCACTTCTGCAACATTTCTTGGTGTTGGCCATTCCTCAATGATTTTTATCTTCATTGGGTCCACAACTCTTCCTTCTTCTGAAATAATAAGACCCAAATAGTGAATCTATCATTGATAAAGTGAACACTTTCTTAGCTTTGCATAAAGATGATGCTCCGTCAACACCTAAAACACCATCCTCAAGTGTTGGTCGTGTTCTTCTTCAGACCTTGAGTAGATAAGTATGTCATCCAGAAACACAATGAAAAACTTATCTAAATAACTTTTGAAAACTCCATTCATCAAACACATGAAGACAACTGGTGCATTTGAAAACCCAAATGGTACCACTATAAAATTGTAATGACCATACTTCATTCTGAAGGCAGTCTTACTGATGTATTCCTCTTTTATTCTCACTTGGTGATATCCATATCTGAGGTATATCTTGGAAAATATCTACACACCTCTCAGCTGATCAAACATGTAATCTATCCTTGGCAATGGATACTTGTTCTTCAATGTTACCTTGTTCAATTGTCTAAAGTCGATGCAAAGTCTCAGTGTACTTTACTTCTTCTTCATGAATAAAACTGGTGCAATCAAAGGTGACACACTTGGGTGTATATACCTCCAGCTCCTGAGCTTTCCTTCTCATGGTTTTTCCTTCTTCCTCCGCCAGAAGCATGGTCACTGCCCTTCTCACTTCTTCTTCATCTGACACATTGTTCAAACCTACACATATCCTTATGGACACCCCCAGGAATTCTTCTAGAAGCTTCAAGTTATATGGTTGTGGAAACATGGGCCAGGTGATCATGGGAATTCCCATGCTCATGCTCTCCAACATAGATTTCCACCCGCATTGATTGAAGAATGTGCCGATGGAAGGATGCAAGAGAATGAGGTGCCCACCCCCATATAATTATCCCTCTATCTTGGATCCTCTCTTCGAATCCTTCTGGCAAACCCACTTCAGTCCTTTTGGAAATCCCAGTGCCCATTTTATTGGTAAGGTCAGGATTCCTTTGGTCGCGACCCTTCTTGAGAAGCATGTGGAAAACACCTATGATATTTTTATTGAAGGAAATTAAAAGCAGAGGGGAAAGCTTAAGGTCAAATTACATTTCTCTACTGTCCAAAGGGATCCCTCCTGGGGATCTGGGGTCCTAGCTTCCAACTACAATGGTGTCCCATTTACCTTTTTTCCACAGAGAAGAGGGTGTAAGATCACTTTTGAAGGGGCGACGAGATGCGCGTAGTCTACTTTGTGCGACGCAGTTTGAAATACTGTGCACCAAATAGGCTACGTGACAGAGTTCTCAGGACCACTGCGCAGTGCACAGACTACTCAGATTGCTGCGCACTATGAATACACACACTAAATAAAATTATTTATGAATGCGGAACAAAATGGTGCTATGCTTAGCATATAAACTCAGAAATAACACAGAAACTTATCAAAACACAAAACACTTGATATTAATGAACTTCAGCGCACTGCGCTCAGATTACATAATATAATGATAAAATGAGCTTTGGCTCTAATACTTCTTCTGTCAACTCTTCAGCTGTTGTTGGTTCTTTCTACCTTCAACTGCTCCTCTTCAGCATCTAGAATGCACCATCCTCCCTCTGTCTCTCTCTGTATCCACATATATTAACTAAGAGACTCAGACTCATATATACACAGGCTATGACTTCCTACAGAAGCTAAGACCGAAACATTAAACACTACCATAACTACAACTAACTCGTCAACCACTTAATTTAATTCGAGAATATAGAATTCGACTCCATTTATAGTTCTCTTGTTTGCCGACTAAATTTTGAGTAGACGTGCAACTTTACACTTGCAGACTGTTAGACTGACATTTCGGCTACTGACAGATTTTGAATGACAAACAAATAGGCGAAGATGTGAAGATCTCACTGACTTGTAATTACAATTTCCAACATCCCCCCTTAATTATAAGTTGGTGGGATTACAAAAGAAATTTACATCAAAAATTTGAGTCTTCATTTTACTGTCATTCATATGTTACTGCGCAGACTCCCAGACTACAGCGCAGATGTTGAAATGCATCTCTTGCTAAAGCCTTTTTAAAAATGTATGCAATTTGTTCTTTTGACCTGTAAAATTCTAAGTAGATCTCTCTGTTATTCACCAATTCTCTAATGAACTGATACCTTGTATCAATGTGCTTGGTTTTCTTGTGAAACACATGATTCTTTGATAACATGATGGCTGAATTGTTGTCACAGAAAATTGTAGTTGGTTCCTTTTGTTCTTTCAATAAATATTTTAACATCCTTCTCATCCATACTGCTTGACAAGATGCGCTTGTGGCTACGACGTACTCTGCTTCTGCTAAAGAAAGTGTCACTATGGGCTTCTTCCTTGATGCCCATGATACCATACCTGTTCCAAAATGAAATGTGTACCCTGAGGTACTTTTTCTATCATCAATATTGCCTCCACAATCATTGTTAGTGTATCCTATGAGTTTGAAATCTTCTGAAGTGGAGTACTTTATGCCAAAATATTTTGTTCCATTCACATATCTCAGAATTCTCTTTCCTTCTTTCCAATGTGATTCTTTTGGAGTTTCCATGAACCTTGAGATTAGGCTCACTCCATACATAATATCAGGTCTTCTCGTTGTTAGATACATAAGACTGCCTACCAGTCTTAAACAATGTGGAATCTACTTTGAACCCTTTATCTTCCTTGCTTAACTTCAATCCTGTTATGATAGGTGTTTGTAATGATTTTGAGTTCACTATATTGAATCTCTTCAATATTTCTTGTGCATACTTGGACTGTGAGATAAATATACCAGTTTTGGACTGGTGCACTTCTATTCCCATAAAATATCTCATAAGTCCCAAATCAGTTATTTCAAATTCATCCTTCATGAATGTCTTGAAATCTTCTATGCCAAAATTACCTGTAAATATCAAATCATCCACATATAAAAAAACAATTAAAACATTACCTTGCTGATTTGATTTGATGTACAGAGTTGGATCATTTTCACTTCTCTGAAATCCATTTTGTGTGAGATAGGAATCTATGTGACTATACCAAGCTCTCTGAGCTTGCTTTAATCCATACAGTGCTTTCTTTAATTTGTATACCTTGTCTTCTTGTCCTAGAACCTCATAACCTTGTGGTTGTTCCACATATACTTCTTCTTCTAAGTTTCCATTCAAGAATGTTGACTTTACATTCATATGATAAACTAGCCATTTGTACTACGTGGCAATTGCTAACACTATTCTGACTATGTCCATGTGCACAACTGGTGCCAATGTTTCATTGTAATCAATTCCAGGTTGTTGTGTAAAGCCTATCTCAACTAATCTTGCCCTATACTTCTGTACCTTTCCTTCTAGATCTTGCTTGGTTTTATAAATCCACTTAACACTTATGACATCCTTATCATTAGTTACATTTACCAATTTCCATGTTTGATTACTCTCTATGCATCTGATTTCTTCATCCATGGCTTGTGCCCATACATCCTCTTTGATAGCTTCTTCAAAAGTTAATGGATCATCTATTTGTTAAAAGAGATCAAAAACTGAAAATGAATTTGCTGCGTCTTCATTATAGATGTCACGCAGACTTCTTGTCTTTCTTGGTAACAGACTTGCTAATGTTGGATCTAGACATGTTAAAGTACTCAGACTACTTGTAGGTGTTTGTTGCGCTCTAGGTATAGACTGCACACTTGTTGTTCTTATTGAAGTATTTTGCACAGTAATTTGCATTGCAGTGCCAGGTGTAGATGGAACTATGCATTGTCCTGTGTATGGTGTTTTCACAACTTCATCCTCTGTGACATCATGCTCCATTGGGTCAATTATTTTTACTATCTTTTCTATGGTTCCATCCCATGCTTCATTCTCTACAAACTGGACGTCACGACTGATTATGACTTTTCTTGCAATAGGGTCATACAACTTGTATCCTTTTGTCTCTTCAGAATACCCAACAAATATACATTTTTGTCCTTTGTTGTCCAACTTTCTTCTCAGTTCATATGGAACATGTGTGTATGCGACGCAACCAAAAACTCTTAAGTGCACCACATTATGCTTTGATCCTGTCCATGCTCCCTGAGGAATTCTATTCTTCACACTCTTTTTCAAACATTTGTTCAAGATGTATACTGCAGTTGCTACTGCCTCAACCCAATACTCATTTGACAAATTTTTGGTTGTCAACATACTGCGCGCCATTTCCATGATGGTTCTGTTCTTTCTTTCTGCGACACCATTCTGTTGTGGTGTGTATCACACGGTAAATTGCTTGTAGATGCCATGAACTTTACAAAAGTTATGAAATTCTCTTGACATGTATTCTCCTCCTCTATCCGTTATTAGACACTTGATGTAATAACCACTATGTTTCTCCGCAAGTGATTTAAACTGCTGAAAACAAACCAATGCGTCAGATTTATGTTTTAAAAAATAGATCCATGTCTTTCTTGAGAAGTCATCAATGAATGTTATAAAATAAGTACTGTCTCCTATAGACGGAGTTTTCATTGGACCACAGATGTCAGAATGTATTATTTCCAGTGGAGTTTTTTCTCTGTAAGTCTTGTCAACTGGAAATGATTCTCTGTGCTGCTTGCCAAATATGTAGCCTTCACATATCCTTTCTGGTTTTTCAATCAATGATAATCCTTTTACCATCTCCTTTGTGTGTAGCAGCTTCAGACCTCCAAAGTTCAAATTTCCAAATATGAAATGCCATAGCCAAGAGTCATCATGTGTTTCAGATTTGAATGTCGCCTTAATTTCTGTGCCATTTTCTCCTTTCTTAATACTGTGCGCACTATTTTCTTTATTAGTACTGTGCACACTTTTTTATGTAAATGCAATGTCTAACTACACGCTTTTGTCAACAGTTTGAGCTGTGTTCTTCTTCTTGACGTGATTTAATGTCAATGGGAACATTTTGTTACTTGTCATATGGATTTTTGCAATAAGTAAATTGCTTTGGCTTTTATCCATAATCACACAGTGATTATCTCCCATGTAGATTCTATATCCTTTTTGTAACAACTGTCCTGTACTCATCAGATTATGCTTCAGACCAAAAACATAATATACATCAGACATTACTCTCTCTTCTCCTTGTCTGGTTAAAATGTTTATACTACCTTTTCCTAAGACAATGACTTGGATATCTGTTCCAAGTGTAACCTTGGTCTGGACTGACTCATCCAAACTAGAAAACGGTTCTATGTTTCCTGTCAAGTGGTTACTGCAGCCTGAATCTAAATATCATATGTCACATGGAATTGCTTGAGAAAAATTGCATTCAACTGGTGACACTATATTAGGCATTTCTTCTACTCTAGACACAACTACAACGCGCACCATAAACATAGGTTGAATTTGATTATTTGCGTTGTGTGATTGATCTTGATTTTGCTTGTTTTGACTATATTGTCTCTTTCTGCACTCATATGCATACGGTCCATGCTTTTTACAGTAATGTCATTGAATCTTAGATTTTTCAGTTCTTTGACAAGTTGACTGGCTGGTACTTGGGTTTTGACCTCTTCCACCAGTGTTTCCAGGATTTCTACTGCATCTACTTCTATCAGAACTTCTTCCTTCGCCTCTAGAATTTGTTCTCCCCCTTCCTCTTCCATGGCTTATAGATGACTGTGTGGAAAAAGAATTTTCTAATGACATATTTGACCTGTTCAATCTATGTTCATGATTGATGAGGGAAGCTTGCAGTTCATCTAGGCTGAACTGACTCAGATCTTTGCCTTCTTCTAGGGTTACAACAAGAGTATCAAATTTAGGAGGAAGACTTCTAAGAAATTTCTCAACAATTTTTTTGTCTTCTATGGTTTCACCATGAGACTTAATTTGATTTATCAGTCCAATGACATGTGTGTAGAATGAATCTACTATGTTTGAATCTTTCATTGTCATAGTTTCAAAATATCTTCTAAGAATCTGAAGTTTTACAGTCTTTACTTTATCCATACCTTGATAAGTGTTTTTTAGTGTGTCCCATGCTTCCTTGGCTTGCTTTGTTGATGAAACTCTTGGAAGTATACTCTCATGCATGGCTTGATGTACGTAAAACAATGCATTTCCATCCTTCTTTCTTTGATCTTTCAAAACATCTTTCTCAACTTGTGTAAGGGAATTATATGCTTCCTGATCTGTTGGTTCTACATAGCCTTTTTCGACTATCTCCCATACATCTTGACCTTGGAACAAGGCCTTCATGGTAAAGGACCACATCTCATAATTCTTTCCTGTAAAAGTGGGAGGTTGCAGATTTGAGGTAGAAGCCATATTGCACTTTCAACAGAGTTTCTTCTCTGACAAACTTATTCTGATAGAGCCTGTTCTGATACCAATTTGAAGGGGCGACGAGATGTGCGTAGTCTGTTCGACAACACAGGTATTCCAACAGAGGATGAACACCTTCAGTAACCACTCACATAACCAGATCAAAGATCAACACACCGATGTTTTCACGTGGTAAAACCCCTACGGGGAAACATCCACGGCCCCAACCAATGCGACCACTTGGAGCAGTTTATTAATGCAAAGAAAATGATTACAGAGAGATTTTACAAGAGAGTTTCTCACAATCGATCATCAACAAATGAACCTCCATGCTCTTTAAATAGAGATCATGGACTAATCGGGTGTTAAGCCACGGATCAATGGCCATTAAGATCGAGGAGAGTATGAACTGTCGTATCACTCTATGTCAGGAACATATCGTGACTGTCGGATTGCCTAACTACAAATGCATACTAATGCATACTAAAGAAACACACTTTTACCTAACGACATATTAGNCCTAAGTGTCTAAATATCCTAACATCCCCCCTTAAGAACAACTTGGGATAGGATTGAAGGATTTACAATAATGACACAATAGGAGAAGGAAGGGGGCATTAGAGCCTATCCCCCCTTAATGACAACTTCTTGAACTCCTAACATAGATCGAAGTTTGGAAAAATTCGCTTCTGTAAGAGACTTTGTGAAAATATCTGCAACTTGATCTTCTGTAGGGAAAAAGAGCACTTCAATAACTTGATCCTGAATAAGCTTTCTGATGAAGTGCATGTGTAGCTCGATGTGTTTGCTATGCTGATGTTGAACTGGGTCTTTGTCGAGCTTGATGGCACTCTGATTGTCACACCAAAGGCTGGTCGGATGCTGGTGCTGGAATCCAAAATCTGAAAGGATCTGTCGAAGCCATAGGGCTTCCTGAATTGCATTTACTGCTGCTCGATACTTTGCTTCTGCTGAAGAAAGTGCAATAGCCTGTTGTTTCTTACAGGCCCAAGTGACAGGTCTTGAACCAAGGCTGAAAACATAACCTGCAGTAGACTTCCGATCATCGGGGTTGCCATCCCAATCTGAATCAGTGAAACCAACCAATAAGG
>ML778687.1:123992-148168 GCA_009831015.1 Picea engelmannii | reverse complement strand
ATATATATATATATATATATATATATATATATATATATATAACTTAATCAATTAAAACAAATTCTAGAGTTTCAAAAATCTCTATTATATACATTCTATAGACATAGTTTCAGGACGTTGTCTAAACATTCTAAGTTTGTGTGCATTTTCCCATAAATCCCATGATGTAAATCTGATTGAAATCACATTTTTATGTTTCTTAAATCCAAGTGAAATCGCACCATAGTTTCTTTATTTTTCCATATATTGTGATATGAAGCAACTCAAATTTTTGTATTGCCATCATAACATTGAATAGACAATTTTATAATGCTTACTTTTTATGTTGATATATGTTTAATATACCTTTATGCACTTATAATGTATGTGTTACAGTTTGTTTATTTGTGATATTATAATTTAGGGTTCAATTCTTTAATTTAGTTTTTTTTAATTGTATATTAAAATTTATTTAGTGAATTATAATGGCTTGGTTTTGATATTTGCAAATATTATTATTAAATTTTTTATCCACAAAAAAATATGGGACCAAAACAAATTGTTTTAAAATTTGATCATTAGCCACATCTTCATTATCATCTTTAAAATAAAATCATAACTTATATATCATACATTTAATTATTGATCATAGATAGCTTATAGATCAAGTTTTTTTAGTCTACTATTTACCTCTATTTTCAAAACTTACAATCTTTTCACCAACAACTTCAAATAAGATCATTTCAATTACAATAGTTTGACTTCTAAAGTCTACATAGGTGTATATACCCTACCCCTCTTGATCTAAACCTTTGACTCCAATGACAAATTTTCCTCAACTTACTTCGGCATTCCCATTTACCCGCTTAGGGGGTATGCTAGTATATATAGCTACATATATGTGCAACTATATATATTATATAGTTGTACATATATATGCAACTATATAATATATAGTTGCATATATATAAACTAAAGGTATCCACGAGACATGGGCCAAGCCCATGGGGGGCTGGGGCCAGGCCCAAGACTCAGGTCCCATGGGAACGCTTTAGTTTATATGTGTGTGTGTGTGTGTGTAACTATATAATATACAAATTTTAATTTTACTTTTTAATTAGGGTTTTGAATATATTTTTTTAAATGTGTTTTTATCTTCGTTAAAAAAAACAATTGTGAAGATTTTCTCATTTCTCTTTATTTATTTATAATGTAAATTTAAAAAAAATAATAATAAATAAATTTTCAAGTGACCATTTAGGATCCAATTTTCGGGTTTTTATTTGTGTAGAGATTTGTTGTCAAGGCCATAGTTTCAATTAGGTTCTAAGATCTTATGAGATTCATTTTATTGTATATGTTGGATTTAGATATCAGTTTACCACTGATTTTATACTATGGTTTTATTGATGAAGAGCATCATATTCCTAATTAAGCAAATAATTTTAAATTTAGCTACAAATTCTATTCTTGCTATGTTGGTGAAAACATTCTACATAAAACACATAAATATAAGATTAAAATATAATGCATATGTGAACTCATAATCTATGGAAAATAATTTGAAAAATAAGAGCAAACCTATACAAATCATAAGTTAATGATCTACTTAATTGCAAAAGAAATGTGTTAAACACTATAAGAGAAAGAAAGCAACTTATCTATAGAAACTAATCAAACACATAGTAAATAAAAATGATAATATATAGACACACAATACACGACCTATTAGAGTAGTCCTAGTTCCTATATAGCACAACGTTGGTTCTAGCTACAACAACAATAGACTTATAACATCCAAGAAAAAATCTATAAATTATCAAACTAGAACCTGTATAGAAAATAAAACTTTAATCGTATTCCTCCCTATAAGTATCAAAATGTATTCATCTATTCATCCCTATTAAGAACCAAATACTTGCATATAGAAACACCATAAATAATCAGAGAATAATATAGAAGAACCACACTTTTATTATAAGAAAACCCTTAGGGTAGAACAACACCATAGAATGGATCCTATTATGGAAGGGATCGTCTCTTGTTCACATGCCTCTTCGAGTGGGCATCCTCATATTGAGCTACCACTCCAAATACAATACTTCTCAACTTGTCTCGTTACATTTCTTGAACCCATGTATATAGTTCTACCAACCACCTAAGAATATTCTAGAGAATAAATCTTCTAGAAATCCTATTTATTATATCTAGCTACCATCGTGGGCCTTATTTAATAATATAGTGGACCTATTCCACCTTACATTGAATGAACTCCACTAATAATGCATAACTCCAATCCCATTGGGTACCTCCCATATTACCTCCCTAGGTATATGACGCAGACTCTCAGACCCGCAGGTCGGAATCCTCACAGGATCTTTTCCTTTAGGCCCGAGAGCTCGACTGGCTCTTCTATTTTCCCTTTTGGGAAATCAACCCACAACAAACCTTGAGGAAATTTCCCTTCACACTATTTCATGTTTCACAACTTCGGGGGTTCTCATGTGAAGAGCCCAAATTCTTGTCAACGGGAATGCCGAAATCCCGATTCCTGAAATGCCAAAATTCACATCAAGTTTTGTCACGACTTGCGACTTCAAGTCTTCCACTCCACTGTGTCTCGATTGCTTTCCCTTAAGACTTCCGAAACCCCGAACTCCGAAGTTCCGAAAACTTAAACTTGTCAACCTTTTCTGTCACACATGAAAAATCCTTTTCACGTTTTGGGGGTTTGATCAGCCAAGGATTTTGGATTACACTTCGGACCCTCGAACCCTGAAATGCCAAAATGACCTGACGACTCAATAAGTCAAGATCAATGGCCCCTTATCCACCTTGCATCTCCTGTAGATCCTACGGTTCTCGCGATTTCAGGTTTTCTCGTCTGAGAATTCTGACCGCCCAATCTCTTCTCAAAGAACCTCTGGCTCAACTAGACCTATGATCCTTTTTCTGAACTTGGCCTCTGCACGATGACCAAAACTCCTCTTCTGGTCCTCAACACCTTGAAGATGCTAACTCTCCCGAGCTTCCTTTCGCAACCTCAAATCTCCTATGAGATTTCTGCACGCACTCCTTGCGACACTTCTTCAAATACGTCTAAGTATTTGAATCCTGTGACTCTGTGCAACTCCTTGTGACTCCTGACCTTGGTTGATAAGTTATGAACTTCCAACCAGCCTGCACACACTTTGCACGAATTATGTGCCTGACTTGCACTCCTTCGGAAAATGAGAACAACGTTATTCCTCCTGAGCTTTCAGAGATGAACTCTGAACCCATCAACGCATTCCTTGCAGACGCTTCTTTCCACTCCTTGCAGGAACTTTTACTCAAGAAGTGAAAAACAATTGAAACTCATTTCCTTACTCTTCTCTGATTCCAAATTCTTAACATGAAATCATACATACACAGCTTAACAACAATGCATGATAGAAAGAGTAAACAACCATAAGCATAGCATTCAACATATACACACAGAAAGCATTATAAGACCATGATTCTGAATTCAAAGCTTCATATATTAATCTATGAACTTCTGTACATGGGTTTTCTTACATAGCTCTCTGCTACAACTCTCTTTCTCTATGTTCTATAATACCATGATCTCTATCTTGATTGATGCAAATATACAAAGATACAAAGAAGAGGGTGTCTATATTCGTTTTCCCTCCAGCTCCTAAAAATTGTCAAATCTAGGAATTTAAAACTACCTACTTACATTAATTATACTTAAATGCCTCTACATCCTATAGATGAGAGTTGATTGCTCAAGATATGTTTACAATCTGGAAGTACGCCCCTTCTTAACTATTACATTAATATTTGCGCATCCAACCCTTCAAAACATTTCAAACAATTTTAACATGTGCCAAAAATGCAATGGTATTTGTCCCGTGCTCGCTTGCTGTTGGCGATGCTCCCACATCATACTCCCTCACTTAAAAATTTTCATGGACTCCTGTTCATGAGCTATCACACTGTCTGTCCATGCTTCTAAATCTCTACTTCATTCTCCCAGCTGGCATCTTCAACTGGATGTCCCTTCAACTTGACCAAGTATTCAAAATACTCTTTTCTCCTGGTCCTCTTACTGAATCTCTTGTCAAGTATGCTCTCCATTTGTGGCTTTTCAACTACAGACATTTGTTTAGCCCACTGAACCTCTGTCTATTCATTGTCCGCTCCTGCTCCTTTATCTTTGTAAGGGTACAAATCTGACATGTTGAATATTGGTGAAATTCCGATCCCATCGGGTAATTCAATCTCATATGCATTTGCCCCAAATTTTCTTATGATCTTGCATAGTCCAATCTTATTCATTTTCAGTTTGTTATATGTTCCCCTTGGGAACCTTTATTTTCTTAAGTGTGCAAGAACCAAATCACCAACTTCGAATTAAAGTTCTTGCTTGTGTTGATCTGCTCTGCGTTTATACTCTTGATTCAAATTCTGCAATCGTCCCTTCACTTGGCTATGAAGTTCCTTCATTGCCTCTGCAAAATCCTCTACACTAGCACTTCTAGTCTCATTCTGTTATGTAACTTTCAACTCAGAAATTCCCCTGGGTTTCATTCCATAAATAATCTGAAATGGACTCTTCCCTGTGCTTCTATTGTGTGAATCATTGTAAGAAAATTATGCCTGTGGAAGAATGTGATCCCACTGACTATGGTGTTCAGTCACTAGGCTCCTTAGCAAATCTCCCAAGCTCCTATTTACAACTTCTGTTTACCCATCCGTCTGAGAAGATAAGATGAGATAAATGACAAGTTTGTCCCCATCTTATTCCATAAATTTCTCTAGAAATGTCCCACAAACTTGGTGTCTCAATCTAAAACTATACTCCTTGGTAAGCCGTGAAGTCTGATGACTTCTTTGAAAAACAAATTTGCAATGTAAGTTGCGTCACTGGTTTTCTGACATGGTATAAAATGTGCCATTTTGGAAAATCTGTCTACCACCACAAAGATGGAGTCAAACCCTCTTTGCGTTCTTGGCATCCCCAACACAAAATCCATGCTCACTTCATCCCATAGCCTCTCAGGTATGGGTAACGACTGATACAACCTTGTATTCTGTCTTTTTCCCTTTGAGTGATGACAAATTCTGCACCTGCCCATAAATATTTTGACATCGGTCCTCATCCCCGGCCAAAAATATGAGTTTTTCAACTTCAAGAACGTTTTGTCATGACCAAAATGTCCGGCCAGACCCCCACTGTGATTTTCTTTTAGCCGATTCTCCCTCATGGAGCATTTTGGAATACACAGTTGATTGCCTTTGAATAATAATCCACCCTAGATCATATATTCTTCCCATTGACTCCTATCCCTGAGAACTGGATTCTCAGATGCCTCATACGCCTTTTTAAAATATGGATCATCTCTATACATGTCCTTGAGATTATCAAAACCCAACGTTTTGACTTTGAACTCCTGCATAAGCAAACTTTTCCTACTCAAAGCATCAACAACTTTGTTAGCAGTTCCAGAAATATGTTTCATTACAAAAGTAAAATTCTGCATATATTCAACCCACTTAACATGTCTTTGGTTCAACTTCTCTTGTTGAGTTAAGAATTGCAAATCATGATTGCCACTGTATAAGACAAATTCTTTAGGAACCAAATAGTGCCTCCACTTTTTCAGTGCCTGTATGACCACATAAAATTCCTTGTCATACATGGAGTACTTCACCTTCACTTCATTCAGTTTCTCACTGAAGTATGCAATCGGTCTATCATCTTGGCTCAAGACCACTCCTATTGCAAACTTGCTTGTGTCACATTTAACCTGAAACGTCTTGTTGAAATATGGCAACATCAAAATTGGTTGTTCAGTAATTTTCTTTTTCAACAAATTGAAACTTTTCTCGGCTTGTTCTGTCTAGTGAAAAGATTTATGTATTTTCTTCACTGTGTCCATCATTGGTGCGCTAATTCCACTGAAATTTCTGATAAATTTCCTATAGAAACTAGCCAATCCATGAAAACTTCGAACTTCAAAGATACTTTTCGGCAATGGCCAATTCTTAATCACCTCCACTTTATCTATATCCATTTTCAACTTATCTGCAGAAATAAAAAACCCCAAATAAATGAGCTCTGTCCTCATGAATGATGATTTCTTCATGTTTATCAACAACTTCTCTTGCTGTAATCTCTTCATCACCGTAGCCAAATGCTTTAAGTGTTTTGTTTCTATTCTACTGAAAATCAATGTATCATCAAGATATACGGTGATAAATTTCCCGATGAACTCCTTTAGGACTTCATTCATCAGCCTCATGAAAGTACTAGGCGCATTGGTTAAGACAAATGGCATAACAAGCCATTCATACAGTTTCTCATTGCTCTTGAAGGATGTCTTCCATTCATCACTCTCTCTCATACAAATTTGATGATAACCACTCTTCAAATCAATCTTTGAGAAAAAATTTGCTCCACTCAAACAATCCATCAAATCATCCATCCTTGGCAATGGAAATCTATAGCTGATGGTTATCTTGTTGATTTCCCTCGAGTTCGTACACATCCTCCAACCTCCATCTTTCTTTGGGTTGAGCACTGTTGGAACAACACATGGACTCAAGCTCTCTCTAACCAATCCCTTGTCCATTAAGTCCTGGACTTGTCTTTTGACCTCTTCATTCTCCTACGACATCAATCTGTACACTGCTTTGTTTGGAAAACTAGCTCCAGGTATGAGATCAATACGATGACTTATACTTCTGATCGGTGGCAACGAACAAGGCAGTTCGTCCACTACTATGTCAACAAAGTCCTCCAACAAATTTTGGATTTCTTCTGGAAAATCATCCACTCTTGTACTGGTTAAGACAATTCTAGGCTTCCTGACCACAATGAATTGTGTATCCTCTTTCTTCTTAACCTCTGTAAGAAGTTCCTTCCCACTCATGAGAAGTACAGTGTTGCTTACCTCAGGTTTTACTTCTTTGTCCTTAATCAAAAAAAACATGTGAGTTCTCCCATTCTTCTCCAGGGTGTATGTGTTCTTTCTCCCATCATGAATCACATTCCTATCATATTGCCACGGTCTACCCAACAATAGATGACAAACATCCATGGGAATGACGTCACATAGTATTTCATCCTTATATCCTCCTATTTTAAATTCAACTAAACATTGTTTAGTGACATTTACCTGGTGTCCTTTTTATAGCCATGAAACTTTGTATGGTCTTGGATGTTCAATAGTCTCCAGCTCCAGCTTTTCTACCATCTCTGTAGAAAAGAGATTGTATGTGCTACCATTGTCCACGATGACTTTGCATGCCCAATCTTTGGTCTTGCAAGCAGTCCAAAAAAGTCTGTTCCTTTGGACTAGGTTCTCTGCCTCTTTTTCTGGCGCTAAGAGAACTTTTCTCATCATTAGTGATCTTCCGCCTTCAACATCTTTTGCCTCAACATTCTATCTTTGTGCTTCAAAAATGTGAGTCTCACCTCCTTCTTTCTTTTTGTCTGGACATTCATAAGATTTATGCCCATTTTTTCCACATGTGAAGCATTTTACTACTCCACCTCTGCCTCTTCCTCTTCCTCTAGCGTGAGGAAAAGTGTCATTATCAGCATACTATCCTCTCTGTGAGCTTCCACCTCTCTCAGTTTGAGTTTGAGGTTTCTTCCATTCTTCTTTAGGTTTCTGATTCTTATCCTAGGCAACTGTTTTGCCTCTGGCTTGGCTTCTACCTTGGCCTCTCTGACCTTGCTTCTGGCTCAACTTTTCTTCAGCTTTTAGAGCCATCTGATAAGAATCCTCCACACTTCGAAGGCTCATCATGCTCCTCTCATCTTGAATGTCATACCACAGACAATTCATGTATCTAGCAATCTTTTCATCATCATTTTCCCGATGACCTGCTCTAATGTTTATCTGGTAGAAATCCTTAGTGTATTCTTTCACTGAATTCAACTTTTGTCTCAAACTATGCATTCTCCAGAACAGAGTAATTTTATAATCTTTGGGTATGAATTTCACCTTCATCTTTGTGACCATTCTATCCCAACTCTTGATTTTCTGCTTGCCCTTACAACATCTGTCAGCTTGTAGTTCATCCCACCACAATGTTGCATGTCCTTTTATTCTTGTGACAGCATGTTTGACCTTTTTGTCTTTTTCAACATCTTCATAGTCAAAATACTTATCCAGAGCTCTAATCCAGTCTAGAATCTCTTCAACATCTAGGTTTTGTTCATATACTGGAATGTCCATTTTTTCCCTAGCACCCATCCTTGCAACAACCCTGAGTAGACATTCATTTGTTGCATCTTCTACTGCAACTTCTTCTCCTTCATGTCCAACTTCATTTTCACTTTAAGATTCACTGATATCCCCAGCACCGACTACGCGCCTCTGTGCTATTTCCACAACATCCATCCTAGCACATATTTCACACATCTCTCTTGCCCCTGGTGGATCAGGTAATTGCCTACCCCTTCTTCTTGGCATTTCCCTTTCCTCTGGTGGATCAGATGTTTAGCTGTCTCTTATTCTCGACGGCATGGCCGTAAATCTTTCTCGCACCCTCTATTTTCAATATACAAATAGAAAAGGGCTCTGATACCAAACTTGACGCAGACTCCTAGACCCGCAAGTCGAAATCCACACAGGATCTTTTCCTTTTGGCCCAAGACCTCGACTGGCTCTTTTATTTTCCCTTTCGAGAAATCAACCCACAACAAACCTTGAGGAAATTCCCCTTCCCACTATTTCGTCTTTCGCAACTTCGGGGGTTCTCATGTGAAGAGCCCGAATTCTTGTCAACGGGAATGCCGAAATCCCGATTCCCAAAATGCCAAAATTCACATCAACTTCTATCGCAACTTGTGACTTTGGGTCTTCCACTCCATTGTGTTCCGATTGCTTTCCCTAAGGACTTCTGAAACCCTGAACTCCAAATTTTCAAAAACTTAAACTTGTCAACCTTTGCCATCACACACGAAAACTCCTTTTCACATTTCGGGGGTTTGATAAGCCAAGGATTTTGGCTTACACTTCAGACCCTTGAACCCTGAAATGCCGAAATGACCTGATGACTCAATAAGTCAAGATCAACGGCCCCTTATCCACCTTGCAGCTCTTGTAGATCCTACAGTTCTTTCTATTTCAGGTTTTCTCCTCTGAGAATTCTGACCGCCCAACCTCTTCTCAAAGAACCTCCGGCTCAACCAGACCTATGATCCTTTTTATGAACTTGGCCTCTGCAAAATGACTAAAACTCCTCTTCTTCTCTTCAGCACCTTGAAGACGCTAACTCTCCTGAGCTTCCTTTCACAACCTCAAATCTCCTATGAGATTTCTGCACGCACTCTTTGCGACACTTATTCAAATAGGTCTATGTATTTGAATCATTTGACTCTGTGCAACTCCTTGCGACAGTAGTCTTCAATCCTCTCCTTGGTTGATAAGTTCTGAACTTCCAACCAGCCTGCACACACTTTGCACGGCTTCTATTCCTGAATTGCACTCCTTCGGAAAATGAGAACAACATTATTCCTCCTGAGCTTTCAGAGATGAACTATGAACCTATCAACGCACTCCTTGCGAATGCTTCTCTGCACTCCTTGCAGGATCTTTTACTCAAGAAGTGAAAAACAATTGAAACTCATTTCCTTACTCTTCTTAGATTCCAAATTCTTAACATGAAATCATACATACACATCTTAACAAAAATTCATGACAGAAAGTGTAAACAACCATAAGCATAGCATTCAACATATACACACAGAAAGCATTATAACACCATGAGTCTGAATTCAAAGCTTCATATATTAATCTCAGAACTTTTGTACATGGGTTTTCTTACACAGCTCTCTTCTATAGCTCTTTTTCTCTATGCTCTATAATACCATGATCTCTATCTTGATAGATGCAAAGATACAAAGATACAAAGAAGAGGGTGTCTATATCCGTTTTCCCTCCAACTCCTAAAAACTGTCAAGTCTAGGAATTTAAAACTACCTACTTACATTAATTATACTTAAATGCATATACATCCTACAGATGAGAGCTGATTGCTCAAGATCTGTTTATAATCTAGAAGTATGCCCCTTCTTAACTATTACATTAATATTTGCGCATCCAACCCTTCAAAACATTTCAAACAATTTTAACATGTGCCAAAAATGCAATGGCGTTTGTCCCACACTCGCTTGCTGTTGGTGATGCTCCTGCATCAGTATACTACATTCCATCCTCCTTAAACATGTTTTGTCCTCAAAATATGAGAAGAGACCATACAATATGACCGCCTAAGAATTGTAGCCAGCTAGTACCAAGTACGACCATCCATCCATCCTAATGGAAGACAAACATGATGTTCAACTAATTCCTTGCCACCCTAATATTGATTTGCATTGTGCAGGTGTTTCCATGGGATAGGTTCTCTAGCTTGATGTCTTCCTGTAGTGTTTGTAGGCCTCCATGCACCTCTTGATCGGTTACCTTTCTGGTTCCTTGATGGTGCATAAATGTGGTGATGCTCACATCCTTGTCTTGATGACAGTTGTTTCTTGATATGATGTGGATGGAGATACACAACAACTATAGGAATCATTTCTTTTTCTTCAAATCTGCAACACATTGTTCCCTTGATTCAATTACCTCCTTAACGTCCTTATTGTGTCCTTCTTGTGTCTTTGGTTCATCTCCTTATGTAGATTATGCCTCTAATTCAACTTCTGACTCTGCAGTAACTTATTTTCTTTCCCCCATAGGCCCTTCTTGCTTACTAAGAGAAAAATCTTGCAATGTAATTTTTTTTCTTGTGCCAACGCCTTAGAAACTTCTTTTTCACATTAATAGTAAATGTACCAACTAAGTCCATCCAAGAATATCCCAAAACAATATCCACATCTGCCATATATATAGCATGAAAATCATAATGCAACACATATTTATCTATAATGATCTTCAAATCTTTAAAAAATTGAATATTTTGACCCTCAACCTTTGTGCTTTGGATATTCTTTGCAAGAACTTGCAATCTATTAACCAACTGATCATTGATAAAATTTTGTTGGCAACTAGGGTTAATAGAAACAATTACATTTTCTTTATGAATACAACCATGAACCTGTAATATAGATTTTCCATGTGAAAATAAACCTTTCTTGCTCCCTTTATCAACATGAGACCATTTATCTAAAAATAATGTTTTAAATGCTTCATCAGAAAGTGCCATCATCTTAGCAGGGTCTAATGATTGCCACCATATCCTAGCATCATCGCTGAAACCAAAGGGTAACATATATTTCCAATTTTTCCAAACTATCTTCTCATCTTTTGTAAATTGTTCAATACTAGGGCCATCATATTTCCCTATAAAAATACATCTTTCTATGAAAACCCCAAAAATAGAACTAGGATTTGTAAAAATTAATCGCGCGGCTTTTTCCGGAAAAACCATGAAAAATGGTCTAATTTAAAATGCTCATAACTTTGCTTTCCGGACTCCATTTCGGCTGATTTTATTTTTGAAATTGAGTATTTTTCCAAAAGGAATTCAAATATCCAATTTATTTCTCAAAATTCTGAGCAAAAAGTTTCATAACTGAGTCTAAAGTGTGCCGCCCCCTTTTTTCCTTTGAAAAAATATGCAAAATGACCCAAAAATTTCTTCCTTTCTTTGGCCAAGGAAAGAGCTGTAATACCAAATGTTATAGACCTCAATAGATATGCAAATATTACTTAACAAATAATAAAAAATAAACCAAACCATTCACTGAACACAAGAAATAGAGAAAACCCTTGAGGTAGGGAAACATCATATATTAATCCTTAAGGAAGGATAACACTCCTCAAGCAATACTTGCTTGTACAATAACAATATACTTCACCATAATCCAATACCAAATATTAAGTATCAAAGATCTGAATACATAAAACACCACAAATATTCAAGAACAATATAGAATAAATCTCCACTTTATTATTAAAAACCCTTGAGGTAGGGAAACACCATACAATGGATCTTGTTATGGAAAGGATTCTCTCATGTTCACTTGCCTCTTTGAGGGGGGAAACTCCTAATGAGTTAAACACTCCAAATACAATACTTCACAAATTGTCTCATTACATTTCTTGAATCCATTTATATAGTGTTACTAACCATCTAAGAACATTCTATAGAAGGAACCTTCTAGTAAGTCCTCTTACATTTATTATATCTAACTTCCATAGTGGGTCTTATTTAATAATATATTGGATCTAATCCACCTTACATTGAATGGCCTCCACTATTATTACTATGGGCCCTTTGGACCCCTCACTACCTCTCTAGCTACACTACATTTCATCCCCCTTATGAAAGTGTTGTTCTCAACGCTTGTTATGAGGGTGTACAACCATTTAACAGGGTCCCATGGATAAGTGTGGACCATAGTGTTGAAGTATACTAGAGAGCTAGGGTCCCATGTAGAAATTAATGCCACCATGATGAAGTAGTCCAACCGCCATTGCAAAATCAGGGTCCCATGTCCAAGTGCTCATGTGAACTCCATGCAGAAGATATCAGAACCCAATAACCAACAGAAAATGATGCTCCAAAGACCGATACCTTTCATGTGGATACAAATAATAATATCCATCCACATAGTGGGAAAGAGTTGTTTCTGAATCGGGAAGGAATAATACCACTCTAGAATATGAAGGTTCGACACTTGTAGTCATAACTCGCTCTTGATTTGTCACATTGATGTTCTTTATAGAAGGTGGAGTAGAGTCATCAAATAAAATATGAAAGTGGTTGTCATCCCATAAATGAAAACTATCGATATACCAATCATCACAATCATCCTCGTAATCATACCAACCATATCTTTCTTGATTATATTCTACTGAGATGTAAATGTCAATGATCTACCTGTTATATCTCTCTTATAGGGACATTGAAAATTTTGCAGAGGTTGGAGTGCATCGCGTATCCGTAAAAAAAACCTCATATAATATGCCTAACGAAAGTGTTGAAAATACTCTATCTAATGGCATTAATCTAGTAGTAATCTAAGCAACTTGTGAAAAGTTATGAACTTTACAGTTTCACCTCCATCACGAAAAACCACCGAAAATGGCTGATTTTAAATCAGTGATATCTTCACTTCCAGAACTCCAATTCGGATGTTTTTTTTGAATTTGCGTGAAATTGTGTGAGGAACTAAGATATGTAATTTTTTGGGGAAAATTCGGCCGTGGGTGCTATAGAAATCATAAAAATTGCACGGTCGTCCACGAAAAACCATGAAAAATTGTAGATTTTAGAATGGTGATAACTTCACTTCCTGGACTCCGTTTTAGATGATTTTTTTTTTTAAATTGATTTGTTTTTTTCCGAGAGGAACTTAGAAATTCAACCAGTCTCTACAAATGTTGCACAAAAAATTATAGAAACTGTCCAAAATGTCGGGGAACTCGTTTTCTTCTCCGAAAATTTGCAAAATAATAATAATAATAAATGCCCACAATTCTTGTGAAGGAAAGTTATCTGATACCACTTGTTAAAAACAAAATATTTTCATACAGAAACAACAAAAATATAGAAGAAACACACTTTTATTATAAGAAAACCCTTAAGGTAGGGAAACACCATACAATGGATCCCATTATGGAAGGGATCCTCTCTTGTTCACTTGCCACTTCGAGGGGGAATCCTCTTATTGAGCTACCGCTTGAAATACAATACTTCATATCATGTCTCATTACATTTCTTAAACCCGTTTATATAGTGCTACCAACCACCCAAGAACATTCTAGAAGTATAACTTTCTAGTAAGTACTCTTACATTTATTATATCTAACTACCATAGTGGGCCTTATTTAATAATATAGTGGACCTTGTCCACCTTACATTGAATTGCCTCCACTATTATTACATAACTCCATTCACATTGGGTACCTCCCATATTACCTCCCTAGGTATACTTCAATCCCCTTTTCAAAGGTGTATGTCTTCTTTTATACATATATGTCATTGACAAACTAATTAAAGAGTAATTATTACAAACTACTTGAGAAACAAAGAATATCAAGTAGTTTTGAAACAAAGTATTGAACTTTAATTTAAAAACAAAGTAAGCATTGGAATATAGCTAATAGTATAGGAAAATTATATTTGGTCATTACATATTTAAATAGTTCCATTTAAAATATATAACCAATTTGAAAAAAAGAGTTAATGGGATGGTTATGTGTTAGTTTTCATCATCTACAACAACTAATAGGATTTGTAGCAATGTCACGTTATTTAACCATATTGCTTTAACCTCCATATATCTATACCACAAACAATGGCCTAAATCGATCTAAAGCACATAGACTTGTAGCAAGTGGATCTATAGAAGGTGGATTTGTAGTGACATCCAAACTAATTCATTATTCTAATACAAATACAAGGTATGATATATTTTTCCTAGGTTTCAACAAGAAATCAAATGAAAAGTCATAAATTATGATGAAGGTTACCTTGAGCCTAAATCCTAGTTTTAAACATCAAAACCATAAATAACAAAGTGTAAACGATAGGAAAAAAGGATGAATATATATACAATGTATGTGTGTCATAGTTGTGATGAAAAATCCCTCTTTTTTCTCATTGTTTAATCAACGCTATAAAAATGACTCTAATGAATGACCCATGCATCCCTAAGGAAATTTGTATGATATTGTACCTTATTGTTTGACCCTAGAACATTCCTTGGACAACCATCAAAACCATACTTCATGTTACAAATTCATTTGAAATGACCATTGTTATATCACATATTGCATTTGTGATTCCATAAATCCCTATGCATGGACCATAAATCCCTCTTTTTCATTAACAATGGTCAATTAGCTCAAACAGATCGGGCTAAGATTCAATCCTCCTCTCCCACTATATCCCACACCTCTAGGAAATTTGGATGCGGAAAAGGAGAAGGAAGATTTGAAATAAAATAGACAAAAATGTAGGGTTATACCATGTCAAAGGTGTCATTACTCATTTTGTGTCCTATGACCTTAGGGATGCTTGCAAGGAACAAAAATAATGGGACAAAAAAAGAGGCAGGGTAAATGACATAATTCACATGAGAAATTTTTTATTCTATAATATATATCTCTCTGCACCTCCATCCTTTGTCTCTCAGGCGCAGAATTAGAAATTTGGGTAGGAAAACCAACATCAAGTGGTTTCTTATCATTTATTTCAAACTCCTTATAACCCTTAACTCATAGTTCTTACAATCCTTAAAACTGGACACTCTAACATATAACAACATATTTTTAATCCTTATAACCCCTTAAAATTTACCTTATTACCCTTCATCAATAACCCAACTAGTCTTGTAATCTCAATGGCACATAAACCCTATCTTATAACTCCTAAGAATGTATCAACCCTAATTCCTATGACCCTTAGTTACCCCCTATGACCCCTAACCACAATCCTTTGTAACTCATAACCCATTTAACCATTAACACCAAAAATAATGATATAACACCTATCCCTTAACCTTTATAATCTTAGACAACTAACAGAAATAAACATTGTTATTCTAACCTCTAACCTTTATAATTGTAATACCTAAACTTTGTAATTCTAACACCTAAACTCTAACATGACATACATCTCCTAACCCTTACTTTGAATAACACCTATAAATCCTAAGTGTTATTACTCCTATGAATTTTCACCCTATAATAACCATTATCCACAATGAGTACCCCTAACCATATGACTCATATAACCTTAAACCTTTAAGGATTTGTAAATAACATAATTAACCTAGAACACATATGAACTTTTAAAAACTAGCCCTGAGAACCTCTATCAAATCTAATCATATAACATCTATAAATCCTCACACTTATAATACCTAATGCTTTGAACATCTAACATTTATTATTCCTAATCCCCAGCCTTATAACCCTAAGACTCTTAAATCCTTGAAGATTATATCCCCTAATTCATATAACCCCAAACCCCTAAAACCACTAACCTAATACCTTATAATCTTTTACCACCATAACCATTATAACCATGCTTAATGTTTAACCTTTATCCACTATAACCCCCAATCCCCAAACCCCTCAACCTTATCACCATTGATCCTTATAACATAGAATGCATGCCATGTAACCCACATATAACCCATATTATTGCAATCTTGTAGTCCATATAAACCCAAACAACTAACCCCTTAAACCTCTAATTTATAACATATATCAGTGCATAACTCTTACAACTCTTAACCCCTAACCCTTATCAACACCAATACATATAACCCTTAACCTAAAGCTCTTATAACCCTTAAACCCAAATCCTATAACATACAACACCAAATGAGGAACCCTCATATCCTCCTTAAACCTAACCCTACTACCCTTAATCAATAACTCATCTAAATCCTTAAGTGAAATAATAATTAAACCCTATCTCATAACTCCTAATTCCTATAATCCCCTTATAACCCCCAAACCATAACCTTTATCTCAAAATTTATGATAATACTTGAACCATATAACACCTCAACCATAACCTACATAATGTGTATAACATCTATCTTCAATATAAACCCTATCTCATAACTCCTAATTCCTCCAAACATTAATGTGTATCAACCCTACTAATCCCTTATAACCCTTGAAACATATAACATTTATCTCAAAAATCATGACAATCCTTAAACCATATAACCCCTAAACCCTAGCCTACATAATGTGTACAATGTTTATCTTCAATTTATACCCTATAATTTCTATGCCTACCCTAAAAACCCTAAAAACTAACCCTTAACCCCTAACTTCTAACCACTACACCATATAACACTCTTATGCAACCTCACAATTATAATATATTTCCCTTGTAATACTTAAGTCTTATCACCCCCACCAATATTAACCCCTATAGACATACACACCTACTATCTAACCCCTCCTAAGACGTAACCCTTGTAACCTCAATAATATTTATGTGTAAACACTTGTAATCCCTTACCCCTAACTATTATAACCCATGATTTACAAAACACCTATAAGTACTAACCATTATAGATCCTATCATCATTATCCCCATAATCATTATCCCCAATGATCCTACGGCTCCAGCTACAACCCTTACTAACATAAATCTAACTTTTATAACCCTTTACCCATATAAACCATCCATTAATTGTGTAACCCATAAGCCTCACATCATATAACCTAGTTACCTCTAAACCCTATAACCCCTATCAATATTACTAACCCATAATTTGAATAAATTATCCAATATAATATGTAACCTCAAACACTAAACCCTTAACCACTACAGTGCCTATCACATAACCCTTATAACCTCTATAATATTAACCATTCCAATCCTTAACCCCTATTAGTTATCACCCCTTACCTACCAAAAATATCAATCAATTAATATAATATATATATATATATATATATAATATTAATTAAAAAAATAAAAATAAAAACAAAATTCAAACAAACAAAACACATTCCACACTGATGCCTTATACTCATTCATGAATTTAGACATCACTCATACTTAGTACACTTGTGCAGCATAGAATTAGAGGGAAAATTCATAGAGAAGAGGGGAAATGGGCAGGAGATAAAGCTGAGAAGAGCTAGGGAAAGAGGAGGAGGAGGCTAAGCATAGATCAGACAGAGAAGAAGGCCAAACATTCACGAATTTAGACCACACTCACACTCACACTTGCGCGACAGAGAATTAGAGGAAAAATTCGTGCGATAGAGAAGAGGGGAAATGGGAAGTAGATAAAGCCGAGAAGAGCTAGGGAAAGAGGAAGAGGAGGCCAAGCATAGAGATAGAGAAGGAGGCCAAGCACAAAGATAGAGACATAGAAGGAGGCCGCCAGGCATTCCACCGTCAAAAATGGTAATTTTGTGGGCTTTGTCCCCAAACCCAAATCTAACTATTGTTTGTGCATCACTATGTTTGTGACTATAGGATTGAATCCCAATACGTAGTTTTAGAAATGCTAGTTTGAAAACAATTTGATGTAGTTTGCACTCTGGAAAAATTAATTATTAAATGTTGAATGTATTTAAAAATATCAGTGCATAGTGAAATATTAGTGGCAATAGTATGTGATACAAAATGGGTTCATGTTGAAGCTCCTTAGTTGAAAGAACCTTGATTCACTTATATTTGTGAGGGAGGAAGAGATCTTGGCCCTTGCACAAAATGTCAAGAAGTGGTGTGCATTGAGGGAAGTAACAAATGTGAGCAAGTTGGTCTCAACATTTTCCATGGATATCATTTGTAGGATGACCTTTGGCAAGAAGAGACTTAATGCTCCATGTTCATTTGAAACTTGATTGGATCCACTTGTTTTTTCCTACCTTCTTATAATAGTATAATAATACAATAAGTTGTAGAGAAGGCTCCATTTGGATATGTAAAAACTTTCCAAAATATAAGTAATAAATGGTTGGCCATCATTAAATAAACATAGAAAAAATTCCCTTTATATAGACCTAGAAAGGGAATATCATATCATCAACACATAAAGGACTCTTGTTATTAAGGGTTGGATTGGTTGGTCAAGTAGGAGTGGTTATATTCCCCCATCAACTTTTAATCCCCCCTAAGCATAGTGACTTGTTTAGGCCCTTCATTAAGGGGGGGTCCAATAAGTCATGTTTTGATTGATAGGCACTACTAAAGTAGAATTTATCACATTGACACAACCTTACACCTTGGAAATACTTGTACAATCATAATATCATAGGGAGAATGATCAAGTCCATTATATGTGCACATGGGTCATCACCTATTGACATTATATGTTAAACTCCTACCTTCAAATTCTCCCATGACTACCATAAGAGATTAGGTGAAGCCATTGAGAATGGATCCTTATCCAAGCTCTCTCTCTCTCTCTCTCTCTCTCTCTCTCTCTCTCTCTCTCGGGACTAGTAGTATGAAGGAGGAGGGATTGAAACTATAGAGGAGGATACTGAAGACATCCAGTTGGTTGATTATTCAGATGATCCAAAGGAGGTGGTCCAAAATTTTTAGTATACAAGTTTAATTACCAAGGGTTGGGCTACTAGGAGATTAAAACTTGTCGATTTTTGAAGGGGGGAATCCTGGAGTTTCATTTTTGATAGCCACAAAACCTTTGGGTTTGAAGAATTTTTTGGATTCCATTGGCATGGATGCAACATGCAAGAGAACATTAGGGGCACTGAAAGTATTGGGAATGATGCAAGTATCACTACTACATATGACCAAAATTTCCACGGTTTTTCATTGCTATTTCCACACATATCTGTTGCACTTTCCACAAACGCAAACAATTTTTTTCATGGTTGGAAATATAGAGGTGCTCATCTTGCCAACTCGCCTTGCATTGCGTTCGAGCACCCATCTTGCCAACTCACCTCGCGTTGTGTTCGGGCTCCCATCTTGCCAACTCTCCTCTCATTGCGTTTAGGCGCCCTGCCTCATTTTTGCTATGACTCATCTTGTGGGTGCCTGTCTTTCCAAGTCGCCTTGCCTTTGCACGCCCAACTTGCCGACTCGCCTTGCCTTTACGTGCCCATATTTCCAACTCGCCCTTCCTTGCCTTCTGGAAACCCCAATTTTTTTCCCACATGAGTCGTGTCGCTGACTCTTCAGGTTTGTTGGTCGGACGCACATCTTGCGAAATAACATTGCCCCGCCTTTGCGCGCACTGCTTTCTTTTCTTCACGTTTCCTCATGTGGTTTCCCATCTTGCCAACTCACTTTTTCTAGCCTTTCGCCCCCCCTATTTACCAACTCCTCTTTCCTTGCATTTGGACTCCCTTCGTTGATGTGGGCTCTCCCTCTTGACATGCCTATGGGTGCCTATCTTTTCAACTCGCCTTGGTGTACCGTAGCAAAACCCCATGTTTGCGTTGGCTTTAGGAAACCCCATGTTTCTTCCCAGATGTGAGTTGTGTCACTGGATCCTCGGTTTTGTTGGTTGGGTGATCATGTTGCTTACTCGGCTTGCCTTTGGGCACCCCTTTTGCCAAATTGCCTTGCGTTGTCTCTGGAAACCCCAAGGTTTTTTCTTACCACACCCGTGTCGCTAGCTCTTTTAGTTTTTTTCTTGGGTGCTCCTCTTGCCAACACGGCTTGCCTTTGGATGCTTCTCTTGCGAAATTTATGCAACTTTATGCAACATGCAACTTATGCAACAATGCAACTTATGCAACTATGAAACTATATGCAAGTTTATGCAACTATGCAACTTATGCGACTTATGCAACTATGCAAGTTATGCAACTATGCAACTTATGCAACTTTATGAAACTACTCAACTTTATGCAACATGCAACTATGCAACTTATGCAACATGCAACTATGCAACTTATGCAACTTTATGCAACTATGCAACTTTATGCAACTATGCAACTTATGCAACTTTATGCAACTATGCAACTTATGAAACTATGCAAGCTTATGCAACTTTATGCAATAATGCAACTTATGCAACTTATGCAACTTTATGCAACATGCAATTATGCAACTTATGCAACTTTATGCAACTTTATGCAACATGCAACTTTATGCAACAATGCAACTATGCAACTATATGAAACTATATGCAACTATATGCAACTATGCAACTATGCAACTATATGCAACTATATGAAACTATGCAACTATATGCAACTTATGCAACTATATGCAATTATATGCAACTATGCAACTATATGCAACTTTATGCAACAATGAAACTTATGCAACTATATGCAACTTATGTAACTATATGCAACTTTATGCAACTTATGCAACTATATGCAACTATATGAAACTATGCAACTATATGCAACTTATGCAACTATATGCAACTATATGAAAATGTGCAACTATATGCAACTTATGCAACTATGTAACTATATGAAACTATAAAAGAGAAGACTCACACCCCAAATAATACCAAGATAAAAATAATGGGATGCCAAGTATGCTATGAATCAAGTAAATAAGGACCCCAATAAGTTTGTTACATACAGTAGAATCAAGTATATTCTCCAAGAAAAACATGGGTTCCCTAAATATTTGCTCTCTAACTTATCTTCTCATTTTTTCGAGTGTTGGTACCACAAACTTATATTCGCATGATAACTTATCTTCTTGTTTTAAGAGTGTAGGTAACACCAAATAGGTATCTATGGGATCTATCTTCCTCGATTGATGATCAAGATATACTAAGAGAGGTTGAAAGTGAGACGTGTTGTACTAGATCTACCGGTTCTAGATCAACTAGATCTGAAAAGTTAAGGAAAAGATTTTGTATATGCATGCAATTTTTTATTGCCAACAGAGGGTCATGTAATTATGATGTTGAGAGCATAGGTGACATTGAGTTTCCCTTGAGGTATATACATCTAGTGCAACAACGGGCACCTAAGGAGCTACCTGAAGTAGACACATATTTCTTCATCAGTGGGAGGATGTATCGCATTGCTCCTTCATCCTTACATGGATTGGGGTTATTTTCCATGGATGGCATAAATTTAGGCTATGGAACTATAGATGAATTGATGGAGTATGTCAGACCATTATACAAATACAATCACTGGTTGATGTTGGTTTGATATACGCAGAGTATGTGGAGATACGGAGTTGCCGCAAATTATATACAACTAGTAGATAACAATCAAAATAGAGGGGAAACTATGTATATTGATGGAAGGTCAAAAGCTACTGGAAGCATTGTGGGCTTTATAAATAGTACATGACCAATGGCAACAAATAAGAAACCAAATTGCATATTTGAGGGACGCAAAGGAAATCGTATATTTGTATGTGCAACAAAAACAATAGTTCCAAGTGAAGAGTTGTTGATCGATTACAACTTTAATCAAATAGATGGAGGGGGTGCGGCTATTGGGGTAAATATCTTACATACCCTTCAATTCAACCTTTGATCAATCATTGTTATAATTTATCGCTGCAATATTTCAATTTTTTACTGCGTATATTTCATTTTTCATTATTTATTTTCTCATATTACTGCAACATTTCATTTTTTTAATGTTACAATTACTTTCATAAATCTTGTTGATTAATTTATTGTGTCAACATCTGTCTAGGGTGACCGTGAGAAAACACTTGCTACATCTGTTCAGGGTGACCGTGGAAATGCATCTGTTGTGCCTCAGCAGGTAAATGTTAAATAAAGTAACAACTTATGACTACAATAGCTACATTTATGAAATTTCATTATTTGTTTTATGATATTATTTCAATATTTCATTTTTTTAATGTTACAGGTGAATTTCATAACTTTTTTTGATTGATTTATTGTGTTAACTTCTGTCCAGGGTGACCATCGAAAATCACCTGCTACATCTATCCAAGGTGACCGTGGAAATGCACCCGTTGTGCCTCAGCATGTAAATGTTAAATATAGTAACAACTTATGACTACAACAACTAAATTTCTGAAATTTCATTATTTATTTTCTGATATTACTACAATATTTGATTTTTTTAATGTTACAGGTGAATTTCATAACTTTTGTTGATTGATTTATTGTGTCAACTTCTATCCAGGGTGACCATGAATAATTACCTACTACATCTATCCAGGGTGACCGTGGAAATGCACCCGTTGTGCCTCGGCAGGTAAATGTTAAATATAGTAACAACTTAGGACTACAACAACTAAATTTATGAAATTTCATTATTTTTTTTTTTCTGATATTACTGCAATATTTCATTTTTTTAATGTTACCGGTGAATTTCATAACTGTTGTTGATTGATTTATTGTGTCAACGTCTGTCCAGGGTGATCGTGGAAAATCACCAGCTACATCTGTCCAGGGTGACCATGGAAAGGCACTCGTTGTGCCTCAACAGGTAAATGTTAAATAGAGTAATAACTTATGACTACAATAACTAAATTTCTCAAATGTTAAAGTTCATCTCATTAATTTTATTCATCAATGTATTGTGGCCTGGTCAACGTGGGAAGGGACCTAGTGAGGATCTTGGTGAGGACAAAATATTTTATTCCAGTAACCCAATAGAAACTGTCGTGAAGGCCTTGAAGAAGGAAAACATAGAATATTTAGGTTTTCTTCACAAAAGACCCCTGACACAGGAGGACAGGGAAAGAATTGCAAAGATACAAAATCTAATAACTAATTTTGGGGTAAGGGCCATCTTCACATATTTTTATCAACTATGACAATTTCATATCCGTTTTTTTGTTTTATATTTTCTATATGATCTGATAAAGCAAATTTTTCCATTTGTAGGAGTTTTTAAACCCCGTGCCCCATGAACCTGTTGATCCTGCAACTGCTATAGGTAGCAGTGATGCTCTAATGCAACAAAAAAGTTGACATAGAAAAGTAAAAGTGAGGATTTTTTACCCTCCCGAGGTTCCCCTCGAATCCATTGATGAACACAATGATGTTGACCGACATGACATGCCATAGAATTATGAGCCGGAGCCTAGGACTCCACATGACTCCACAGAGGAACGTATTGTAGATGGAGTGGAAGCTATTATGCATGGAACATAATGAATTAAAAGCACCAGATCACTAGATCTCACCTTTCTGGTGGATGGCGCATGTGTTCTGATCAAGATTCAAAAGATTACAGGTATTTGTTAATTAATTGATTCATTTTTATCATGAAATTGAAATGGACATTTGTTGAGATTATTATAAATTAATGGATAACACGTTTTTGCAGGAAACAATGTTTTCTATAGAAACTTGAATGACAAAGCATTGGAGTTGTTTGGCCGCACCATTCGCACTCAGTGGAATGGCCAAGATAGAAAAAATAAATATGAATTGATAGACCACATGGTAAACTTGTTCGGCAATATGTTCAACAAGAAAGTGGTTACAAATTTAGCTGATGAGAATTTAAAATATACCAAGGCCCAATATAGGGAGAAATTGTAGTTAGACCTCAAGCATGAGCTCCCTTCCATGGTTCCATAGAAAGAGTGGAAGGCCATGATAGAGGATGCAAAGGAGAACTTGTTTAAAAAACAAGGAAGACATCCACGAGCTGGTCAAGCAAGGTACAACACATGTCATATTATTAGTGAAATATGCTCATTTATGTTTCTCTTTCTTGTTTTAAGTAACAATTATGATATCTAATGTTTTTCAAAAATTCCATATATAGGCTACCTAACACCTCCAAAGAAACCAAGGCTAGAATGGAAAA
>ML778687.1:87047-102636 GCA_009831015.1 Picea engelmannii | reverse complement strand
CATCTCACCCATGTGGATCAAGTTCTCCATCTCCTCTCCAAGAACAAACTCTTTCTCAAATAGTCTAAATTCACTTTTCATGCCTTTGAAGTTGAGTACCTGGATCATATTGCTAGAAAGGATGGTGTCCAGGTGCATCCTAATAAACTTGAAGCTATGCAAAATAGGTCACGCCCTAAAAATATTAAACGCTTTCTTAGTTTTTTGGGTTTAACGAGATATTATCACAAGTTTGTTCAGAATTATGGAAAAATTGTAGCTCCCCTCACAACTCTCCTTAAAAATAATTCTTTCATTTTGACTTTAGCAATTGACCAATCATCTAAAGCCTTGAAAGAAGCTATGTGAACTACTCCCGTACTGGGACTACCTAACTTCACCAAGACTTTTTTTGTGGAAAGTGATGCATCAAGGAGAGGCATAGTGGTAGTCCTCATGCAAGATGGCCTACCTTTTTATTTCACCAACAGACAGTTATCGGAGTGGCATTTGGGCCAATCAATCTATCAAAAGGAAATGTTGGCTATTTTGCAAAAGGAAATGTTGGCTATTTTGCAAGAAATGGATCCTGAGTGCCCTCCTACCGGAGAGGTGTGCAATTCCAAGAGTACCTTTTGTTTGAGTTGAGATTTCTTACATAAATATAAACGATCTTTGTACCATAGTGAATCATTTTTCCATGTAAATGTATATGATGCAGTGGAATCTTGCTACAACCTTTGAATGAGAGTCCACACGTTTTCATCATTCTTTCATTCATCCCTCTCTTCTATTATCCAATTGAGTTGGATGATTGAGATAGCACAAAGAAAGGCCTCAACATCTTCATCCGTTCTTTAGAGCGCATATGACACAAAAAATTTCTTCCCTTTTTTGTAGATGATTTCAAAATCATAACCCAACATCTTGGTAACCCATTTTTGTTGTTCTTATGAAGATAGTCTTTGTTCCAAGAAGTATTTAATACTATCATGATCTGTTTTGACCTTGAAGTGCCTACCTAATAGGTAAGGGAGCCATTTCTTCAATGCATATAGTATTTCCATCATTTCCTTGTCATAAATTGGTTTGTGTAAGTCCTTTCCCTTGAGTGGCCAACATTTAAAAGCAAGGGGCCTTTCTTCTTGCAATAGAACAACACCAATGCCATTTCCCGAGGCATCGCATTCCACAATAAAGGTTTTTATGAATTCTGGTGTGATCAAGACAGGAGCTTTGCACACTGCCTCTTTAAGTTGTTCAAAATATTGAGTTGCCTCTGGATTCCATGAAAATGAATCCTTGTTAGTTGATTTCACTAAAGGTGTTGTTATTCTTCCATAGTTTCGAACAAACTTGCGGTAGTAACCTGTCAAACCCAAAAATCCTCTAAGATTCTTCAATGTTTTGGGAATCATCCAATCCATCATGGCCTTAATATTGTTAGGGTCTACCTTGACACCTTCATGAGATACAATATGACCCAAATACGCTTCCTCCTTCACCCCAAAGAAACATTTGGATGGTTTGGCATATAGTTTTTGCTCCTTTAATAGTTGTAGCACCTTGTCAACATATCAAACATGATCCTACCAATAATTGCTATAGATTAGTATATCATCAAAAAATACTAACACACATTTTCGAAAGAAGGGCTTGAAAATGGAATTCATCAACCCTTGAAATGTGGAAGGCACATTCGTAAGTCCAAAAGGCATGACCAAAAATTCATAATGGCCTTCATGAGTTCAGAATGTTGTTTTTGGGATATCTACTTCCTTCATTCTAATTTGATGATACCCTAAACGAAGATCCAACTTTGTGAAATAGATTGCTCCATGTAGTTCATCTAACAATTCATCAATGATGAAAATTTGAAACTTATCTTTAATAGTGATCATGTTGAGATCTCTATAATTTGGACACATACGCCATGAGCTCTCTTTCATGAGTACCATTACCACCGATGTAGAGTAAGAAATTTGGCTAGGTCTAATAATGCCAACCTCTAACATTTATTCAACCATATGCTCAATTTCACTCTTTTGGGCATAAAGGTATCTGTAAGGCCTGATGTTAGGAGGAAAACTCCCAAGAATTAGGTGAATAGCATGATCATGATTTCAAGTGGGTGGAAGACCTATGGGAATATCTTCAAATACTTTGGAATGCTTATCAATGATCCCTTGGAGATATAAGGGAATAGATGGCTTAGATGTTTTAAAATATAGTGAGCATAGTTATACAATTACACCCTGATGCCACATTTTCAATAATTTTTTCATACCATTAGAGCTTATCACTTTACTGGGTTTCCCTGTGATACCCCTTAACTCAATTTCCTTTCCTTCCAATGAAAATTTCATGAAAAGTTCTTGAAAATTAAAATCCACTGTTCCCAATGATTGTAACCATTGGAATCCTAGTACGACATCAACACCACCCATGGGTATAACAATCATGGGTATTTGTCCTTTAGATTTGTGTGAGAAGCAATCACCTTTCTTTTTACAACATTATTTTTTACTCGTTTTTATAGTTGTAGGTTAGTTTTCTTTGTTTTTTTAGATTTCCATTTATTTCATAATTCAAAAGTCTCTTAGTGAAAGAAAATAGTTCTATAGGAATCCTAGTATTTTTCTTATCAAAAGAGCCTTTATTTTTTTAAGTTGTTTTCTTGTGAGCCAAAGAGTAAAGTATATTATTTTTTATTTTGAAATCTAAATATTCGCAAGTACATTTCAGTTTTGAAAGTTAACTTAGATAAAGGAAAAATCATTTCATTTAGTGCTTATTTCTGTTACTTACTTTATCATCAATTTATATTTCAATTTCATTGCAATTTACTTTCATTTACAAGCATTTTAAATTCAAGTTAGTTACACCACATATTCACATATTACCACACCTTAAGTGTATTCTTCGTTCATGATACTGAGCTCAATTTAATAATGAACTAATTAATCTAACACGTTTATGTCCACTTGGGCCTAAAAAGAATATTGTAGTTAGGTTTGGAATTTGGGGATAGTCATTCAAATAATTCTCCTTAGTCATTTCACATTGAAACATAGAAGTCGACTATTAGGGTACTTTAAAAATATTTTTTCTTGGACATGGTCATATCTTGTTTGGTAATAGGTGCACTCTTTGGAGTGGATAAAGCTAATGTTTAGAACAAATATGTTATTGAGACTCCTTTCTCTTTCAATACTAAAGATACCTAGATTTTTAGATTTCATCTTGAAGGAAAGTAAAAATGTTACATGTACCTATGAAGAGGTATCTTAGTGGCCATTTTACTAGGTATCGTTACCCAGGTGACTCTCATAGGAGGGGGCACTTGAGATAGATTTCTTCGGTCCATTATAATTTTATCACTTAGTTTCTCCTATTTATAACTATCTCTTTCATACCTACACTCAACCACACGGGGGCCTTACTGGTGGACAACTGAGAGGGGGGGGGGGGGGGAATCAGTTGTTACTGTGCTTAAACAATTATACCCATTTTAAACTCATTATAGAACACTTAATGATGATCACAATAATTTAGGGAAGTAAGCAATAGATTATTCAACATCAATCACACACATGAAGTATCTAGAGACAGATATTCCTGAGGAAACCCATAAAGGGAGAAAACCTCTTCTTCTTAATATGATAAGTATTTTTTATTTTCTGTACATTATCATTCTTATGAGAACCCACTCTTTATGAGGCTACCACCTCTTTTTTACAAGCTGCAACTTGCTGAGAGCACCAACTCTCTGGTTTCTCTAGCACCCACTAGAAGGAAGCACCAACTCCCTGAGTGTTCCAGCACCAAATGGATGGAAGCACCAACTTCCAGTCACACAGGCACCACCTTGTATAACAGAGAACAATATTTCTCCCTTGCACCACCCTACCACCCTGGTTTTTCTAGCTGCAACTAGATGGAAGCTACAACTTCTTGTGTTCAAGCACCCACTTGAAACTCTGAGGAAAACAATCTTCCCTAGCACCACCGTACCACCCAGTGATATAAATCTTTGCTTGCTGAAATTTATTACAGTGATACAACATTTATCAATGACTTACCAGTCTCATCATTGTTCTGCTACACTTCTCTTCTCTGTCTGCATCATTGTCTTTCTGCTCGCATCTTCTTGCGCTTTATGCTCTTTATTCCATGTCTGTTCTATGTGCTATGCCTCCCCTCTACACTCCCTCCCTATGTTCATGTTATATTCTTTTTCAGAGAAACAACGCCTCTCTTTGTCACAACATTATACTTTTATTCTTTCTCTCATCCCATGTTACACTCCCATCTCCAACGCTCAAGTCGGCCATCTTAGAACACTCATTTTAGGAATCTTGGAATTCTCAAGAGCCATCATTCCAACACTCCAGAACAATCATTCAATCGCTTAGGACCAATGATTCAGTTAGTGTAACTGAACTATAACTAGTCAAGAAATCAAGAGATGAAATAGTAACCCTTCGATCAGATTTTTTTTTATCAGTGCCGTTGGTGATTTGAACGATTGAGATCTTGTTAGAGGAAGAAGCCAGAGATCAACGGTTCAAGTTACATCGAGTCCTCGTTAACTAACACCAGGCACAAAATTTCTCTCCATGTGATCACTGGTTGTGACCACACGCCAATCAAAAAGGCGCTTCACAACTTCGCACTACGGGTATTCTGCTGTGAGTAACCCAGGCTCTCCCAATTCTTGATCTCTGAAGTTCTGAAGTGGAGATTAGTAGCACTAGCTCCTTCCTTCACATGACCACCGATGGTGACCATACGTCTATTCAAAAGGTGTTTCACAATCTTGGTCTAGCAAGTGCTGGCTCCCATTTATTCGATATGACCTTGGGCGATAAACTTCATGTGACCATGTGTTTGCAGGCACGTCCAAAGGTGGTTTAAAACAAACTACCTTTTGCCCCACAATTCACCTCGAGCCTCCACGCATCCTTTCTCCAAAACCATGGTTTTGACTGCGGCCCACCTTCAACTTTTTAAAGTTCGAGCATATTCAATCACTGCAATGTGACGGGACCATCAATCTTATGATCTTGACGATGCTCCTAAGAAGACGATTCATATTTTTTATTTCACGATCTGTGGATCAGATCCAACCTCCCTAAATCAATGACTTTGATTTACTTTGTGATCCAGGCTACAGGAGTTTCAAATCTCAAACCCTGCTTTTCTTCGTACACCAATATTCTAGAGTCGATGACCTGCAGACACTTGTCCTTCTCAATCGACGGTTATCCCTCCACTTCAGGAATTTGGCCTTTCAACCAGATCAATGGTTCTGTAACCCCTTCCTCAATCAATGGTCGAGATCTCCTTCTAGTCTTCGGACTTCTGAAATCTCAAATCTTGAACTTACGCTCTAGATCTGGCGACTCAGATTTACTTTGGATGATTCGATGGTTGAGACTGTATTTCGACTCTTCGGCTCTCCAGACTTAAAATATTTCAAATATCAAACTGACGCTCTAGATCAAATGGCCCAGATTCTCTTCAGATGATCTGATGCTTGAGGTTTTCTTTAGATGATTTGATGGCTGCAATCTTCTTCGGATGATCCGATTGTCGAGAATTTACGTCAGCTCTCCGGACTTTAGGTATTTCAGTTCTCAAGTTGAAACTTGAAGTGAGATTTTTTCAGAGCGTAACCTCCTCACATATTTATACCCAAAACGAATGATAGTCATTTGATCAAGGTCTTAGATCAATGGATTGATTTGTATGCGATGTTGTTTGCTTTGGATTAAATCCAACGGCTCTCCGTCTTTTCTTATCCTATCCTTCCACTTAAGGTGATCTGACGGTTGATGGGTATTCAGATAATCGTAATCTTAGATCTTTCATCTTATCCTATCCTTCCACTAAAAAGTGATCCAACAAATGACGGATATTCAGACACTCGAATTCTCAAACCTTGTGCCCTATTTAACTTACCCTTCAATTAACTTGATTCGACGGCTAATGAAAATTTTAGTGGTCGAGATTCTCAGATCTTATCCCTTGCTTATCCTATCTTTCCACTTAATGTGATCCAAGGGTCATCGCATTTTCTCTAGATCCGATGGTCCTTATTTATTTCGGATTTTACGCTTCGGGTAATTCAACTTTCAAGTTGCCAATTCTTCTGAAGTGAGATTCCCTGAACAGTAACCTCCTCCCAACTTTTGATGTGAACTAGATGTTATTTGTTGATCATGTTCTTAGATCGATGGCTTGATCTATATTCGGTGTTGATATTTTGGCTTAACTCCATGAGGTGACTTCGACCCTCATCCTTCCTCTGAACACTTCCAAGCCTCTATCCCTCCGGAGCTCGATTCCTTCTGCAAACTCACGGATTTTAAGGAATCCTGCACATGCTCCTTGCGGATTTCATGATAAGCTCTGGCTATCTGGAAACTCCAACTTTGTGCCCTGTGCTCGTCCCCTTGATCTTGTGATGGCAACCCGTACTCCTCGGAGCACGACTGCTCTCCTCAGGATCTTCTTTCTCTCATGGCCCGAAGAATTCAACGGTTCTTCCAATTCCCAATTGGGAATTCTGCACCCACAGTTCACTTCACGCAATCCTCCTTTAACGCCCTCGAAGGATCAGAACTTCGCGGATTCATGAATTCACAGATGCTCAATATACTCTTGACTTCCTGAGATCCGATGCACCAATCAATCACTGACTTTCTCCTCCGCTATCGGGGCCTCTATCCTTATCGTGTCTTCGCAACTCGCGACACCAACCATTCAATTTTCCAACCCCCGATACACAAGATGCCGAAATTCCAAAATCCTCGGTCTCGCTACCTCGCGACTTCGCTACTCGCGAGGTCAATCAACTTCTATGTCAGCTCCCGATGCCCGAGATGTCGAAATGTCGATATCCCGCGTCACCTGCCACGTCACCCTGCTGTGGACCACACTATCCACACAATAATTGGGACTTCGCACCTCGCTATATCGCGAGATACCACTTCGAAGAGTTGGAGTCTCGACTTACGAACTCTCGATATGCCGATACACGAGTAGAATCCAATGCTCCTCGTGATCCCAATCGACAGCTTCTGCCCTCCTGATCTTTTTGCCTCTCCACGCTCACACGGTAACTTCCCTTCACCTCGGTGAGATCTGATGACTGTCAGAACCTCGTAGATTCTCCACGGAGAATACCGACCGTCGATCTTTCCTTCTTGCGCAATCCACGTAACAAGGAGTATCTCTCAACAACCCTCGTCACCCCGTGCGCAAACCTGCAGCGTTCCTTGCAACCTTAAAGGAACAACTTTCTCACCTATCCTTCGACGAACTTCAAAGGTCTATTCCTCCTGAGATTTTTCACAACTCCTAGGTCCTTCGAAAGAATTCCTTGCGCCCACTCCTTGCGGCAAATCTTCAAACACGACTAAGTGTTGAAGCTTTCGACTCTGCGCACTCCTGCAGTGAGAGTATTCAATTCCCTTTGCTCAGAATCACAACTCCGAGTCTTTGTCCAGCCTACGCATGCCTTACATGACTTCGATGCCCACTTTTCACTTCTGAGAAAATTAGAACAAAAGTTACCTCTATCTGAACCCTTCTATTGACGCACTCCTTGCGGACGATTCAACTGCACTCCTTGCAGGAATTCTCTGGTTCAGGATAGAGAAACAATTGAAACTAACTCCTTGTTCTCATAGACTTCAATTAAACCATGAAATCACATACACATCATATATAAAAGCAAATGTATGACAGAAAGAAAATACTCATGAGCATAACATCAATACACAGAGAAACAACACATATCCATGGAATTGAATCAAAGATTCCTTCTATTAATTCAATATCTATACATGGGTGTTCTATACACAGTTCTCTGCTTTCTCTACTCTTCTTTCTCCTGAATGCTCTCAATGATAATGTTACAATGTACAAAGGAGGGTGTCTATATCCTGTTTCCCTCTTGCGCTCTAAAGCTATCAAATCTAGAATTAAATATTCTATCTTCTTGCATTAACTATCTTAAATGCCTCATCTACCCAAGGACGAGAGCTTAAAGGATCCAGGTCCATTACAATATACAAATGCGCTTCATTAAATCCACAGATTAATGTTTGGTGCATCAATATCAAGGTGTATCAAAATTTGTGCTGGCGTTGTCCAGCTGTCTTCCGCTCCACGCTGGCTCGCTTGATGAGTAGTCAATGCTCCTGCATCATACTCCCTCACTTGAAAATTTTCATGGACTCCTGTCCATGAGCTCCAGCACGGTCTGTCCATGCTTTTGTATCATCGCTTCATTCTCCTAGCTGGCATCCTCTACTGGGTGGTTCTTCCACTTGACTAGATACTCATGGTACTCTTTCCTTCTGGTCCTCTTACCCACTCTCTTGTTCAGTATGCACTCCATCTGTGGCTTCTCTGCAACTGGCAATTGTTTCGTCCACTCGATCACTGGCTGCTCAACTCCAGTCTTTTCTTCTCCAGCCCTGTATGGGTATAAATCCGAAACATTAAATACCGGAGATATCTCGATGCCATCCGACAACTCGATCTCATAATCATTCTCTCCAAATTTCTTCAGGACTCTGCAAGGTCCAATTTTCTTCATCTTAAGCTTATTGTATGTTCCTCTGGGGAACCTTTCCTTCCTCAAGTGTGCCAGAACTAGATCACCAAATTCAAATTGAAATTGTCTCCGATGTTGATCTGCTCTGTGCTTGTACTCCTGATTCGAGTTTATCAGTCGCTGCTTCACCTTGCTGTGAAGTTCCTTCATCGCCTCAGCGAACTCTTCTGCACTAGAGCTGCTAGTCTCAGTCTTTTCTAAATCCCTCAGTTCAGAAATTCCTCTCGGCTGCATCCCATATACAACCTGAAATGGACTCTTTCTTGTACTCTGATTCACCGAATCGTTGTACGCAAACTCCGCCTATGGCAATATGTTGTCCCAGCTGCTATGGTGCTCTGTCACCAGGCTTCTTAATAAATCTCCCAGACTCCTGTTGACCACTTCCATTTGTCCATCTGTCTGTGGATGATAAGCTGAACTAAACACCGAGTTAGTCCCTAGCTTCTTCCATAGCGTCCTCCAAAAATGACCTATGAATTTGGTGTCCCTGTCCGAGACTATGCTTCTCGGCAATCCATGTAGTCGAATGAACTCCTTAAGAAAGAGATTTGGATGTGAGTCGCATCGCTGGTCTTCTGGCATGGAATAAAATGTGCCATCTTTGAAAACCTGTCCACCACCACAAAGATGGAATCAACACCCCTTTGCGTCCTTGGAAAACCCAATACAAAATCCATGCTTATCGCCTCCCATGGCCTCTCTGGTATGGGCAATGGATGATAAAAACCCGCGTTCTGCTTTCTCCCCTTCGAATGCTGACAAATTCGACACCTGTCAACAAACCTTTTGACATCATCTCACATGCCTGGCCAAAAATATGATTCGCTCAGCTTTGCGAATGTTTTGTCATGGCCAAAATGTCCTGCCAATCCACCACTGTGTTTCTCTTTCAACAAGTTCTCCCTCATGGAGAAATTTGGAATACACAGTTGATTTCCTCTGAACATCAATCCTTCCTGGATCATATACTCTATCCACGGACTCCGATCTCTAAGAACTGGATTCTTAGCTGCTTCATACGCTTCCCCAAAATATGCATCTCCTACGTACATGTCCCTGATATTTTCAAAACCCAATGTCTTGACTCGAAACTCCTGCAGCAATAAACACTTCCTGCTCAAAGCATCAACCACTTTGTTAGCAGTACCTGAAATATGCTTAATCACAAACGTGAAATTCTTCATATACTATACCCATTTGGATGCTTCTGATTCAACTTTTCCTGTTGACTCACAAACTGCAATGCATGATTATTGTTGTATAATACAAATTCTTTCGGAATCAAGTAATGCCTCCACTTATTCAATGCCTATATTATATCATAAAACTCTTTATCATACGTGGAGTATTTTAGTTTTGCCTCATCCAGCTTCTCGCTGAAATATGCAACTGGCTTGTCCTCCTGGCTCAAGACCGCTCCTATGGCATATCCTCTTGCATCACATTTCACCTGAAACATCTTCTGGAAATCCGACAACAAAAACACTAGTCGTTCCGTTATCTTCCGCTTCAAAAGATTGAAGCTCTTCTCAGCCTCGGTTGTTTAATGAAAAGTCCTATGCCGCTTCTTCACGATGTCCATCATCGCTGCGCTAATTCCACTGAAGTTCCTGATGAATTTTCGGTAAAAACTAGCCAAACCATGGAAACTTCTCACCTCGAACACGTTTCTCGATGATGGCCAATTCTTAATCACTTCCACCTTCTTTGGGTCCATCTTCAACTCATTTGCCAAAATAACAAAACCCAAATAAATGAGTTCTGTCTTCATAAACGAGGATTTCTTCATATTTATCAACAACTTCTCCTGCTGTAGTTTTCTCATCACAATGGCCAAATGCTTCAAATGATCAACCTTCATCTTGCTGAAAATCAATATATCATCCAGATATACGACGACAAATTTCCCAATGAACTCCTTTAGGACTTCATTCATCAGCCTCATAAAAGTACTCGGCGCATTTGTCAAACCAAACGGCATGACCAGCCATTCGTAGAAACCTTCATTTGTCTTGAACGTTGTTTTCCATTCATCGCCTTCTCTCATGCGAATCTGATGATATCTGCTCTTCAGATCAATCTTCGAAAAATAATTTGCCCCACTCAGGCAATCCATCAGATCATCCATTCTTGGCAGTGGAAACCTATACCTGATGGTAATTTTGTTGATCTCTCTTGAGTCTATACACATTCTCTAGCCTCCATCTTTCTTTGGGCTGAGTACTGTCGGAACATCAGACGGACTCAAGATTTCCCTGACCAATCCTTTGTCCAATAGCTCTTGGACCAGCTTCTTAACCTCCTCATTTTCTTACGACGTCAACCTATACGCGGCTTTATTTGGCAAGCTGGCTCCTGGTATGAGATCGATATGGTGACTCACACTCCTCATCGGTGGTAATGAATGAGGTAATTCATCCACTATGATGTCAGTGAACTCTTCTAGCAGTTCCTGTATCTCATCTGGTAAATCATCCACTCTTGTGCTAGTCAGAACAATCCTCGGATTTCTGACCACGAAGAATTATGGATCTTCTTTCTTCTCCATCTCTGTGAGAAGCTCTTTCCCACTCATGAGAAGTATCGTGTTGCTCACTTCCGATTTCACCTCTTTATCTTTTATCAGAAGCAACGTATGGGTTCTCCCATTCTTCTCCAAAGTATATGTGTTCATCCTCCCATCATGAATCACATTTCTGTCATATTACCATGGTCTACCCAACAATAAATGACATACATCCATGGGAATAACATCACACAAAATCTTATCATTATACCCACCTATCTTGAATTCAACTAAACACTGTTTAGTGACACTCACCTGATGTCCCTTCTGTATCCATGATACTTTGTATGGAATCGGGTGATCAGTCGTTTCCAGCTCTAGTTTCTCCACCATCTTGGTTGAAACGAGATTATTTGTACTACCGCTGTCCACAATAACCTTGCACTTCCAGTCCTTGGTTTTGCATGTGGTTCTAAAAAGTCCGGTCCTCTGAGCTATGTCCTCCACCTCCTTCTCGGGTGTTAAGAGAACTTTGTGCATTGTCAGTGACCTTCCACTTCCTGTATCTTCATTCTCAACATCACGCCTCTGCACTTCAGCGATGTGAGCTTCTCCACTATCTTTCTTTTTCTCTGAACACTCGAATGACTTGTGTCCATTCTTCCCACGTGTAAAACATGTGATTACTCCACCTCAGCCTCTTCCTCTACCTCTCATATGAGGAAAAGTATTGGCACCAACATAATCTCCTCGCTGATCATTTTGCTGTCCTCTTTGTTCAACATGTGGCCCTCGCTATGAGGTTCCACCTCTCTCAATCTTACCCTGAGGTTTCTTCCATTCCTCCTTGGGATTCTGGAATTTCTCCTGGGCAACTGCCTTGCCTCTGGGCTGACTTCTGCCTCGCCCTCATTGACTTTTCTTACGGCTCAGCTTCTCTTCGGATTTCAGAGCCATCTGGTAAGCATCCTCCACCGTTCTGATGGTAACCATGCTTAATTCATCCTGAATGTCGTACCTCAGACCATTCATATATCTGGCGACCTTCTCATCATCGCTCTCCCGATGACCTACTCCGATGTTCAGTTGATAGAATTCCTCAGTGTATTCTTTCACCGTCATCAACTTCTGTCTCAGGTTTTGCATCCTCCTGAATAGAGTAATTTGATAATCTCTTGGGATGAACTTCGCCTTCATCTTCACGATCATTCGATCCCAAATTTTGATCTTATGCTTGCCTTTGCAGCATCTGTCAGCTTGTAGCTCGTCCCACCACAATGCTGCATGTCCTTTCAATCGTGTGACAGCATGTCTAACCTTCTTGTCTTCTTCAATATCTTCATAATCGAAGTAGGTGTCAAGAGCTCTAATCCAATCTAGCAGCTCTTCTGCATCCAGATTTCCTTCATAGAATGGAATGTCCATTTTTGTCTTTGAGCTCATCCTGGAAATGGCTTTGATCAACCGCTCGGTTGATGCATCCTCTGCTGTGACCTCTTCTTCATGTCCAGCTTCCTCTTCAACATCAGAATCACTAATATCCCCTGCACCAACTCCGTGTCTCTAAGTTGTCTCCATCTCTTCAAGCCTTGCTCGGAGATCTCTCATCTGCCTCTCCATCTCTGGATTTCCTGCTGGCCTACCTCTTCTTCGCACCTCCCTATCCTCGGGATCAGGTGATTGTCTTTCTCTTCTGGGCAGCATGGTGAAATTCTCTCTCTCTCTATTATAGAAAACAAAGAGTACTCCTGCTCTAATACCACTTGATGGAAACCCGTACTCCTCGGAGCACGACTGCTCTCCTCAGGATCTTCTTTCTCTCACGGCCCGAAGAACTCAACGGTTCTTCCAATTCCCAATCGGGAATTTTGCACCCACAGTTCACTTCACTCAATCCTCCTTTAACGCCCTTGGAGGATCGAAACTTCACAGATTCATGAATTCACGGATGCTCAATATACTCTCGACTTCCCGAGATCTGATGCAATGATCAATCACTGACTTTCTCCTCCGCTATCGGGGCCTCTGTCCTTATCGCATCTTCGCAACTCATGATGCCAACCATTTAGTTTTCCAACCCCCGATACACGAGATGCCTAAATGCCAAAATCCTCGGTCTCGTTACCTCGCAACTTCGCTACTCGCGAGGTCAATCAACTTCTATGTCAGCTCCCGATGCCCAAGACGTCGAAATGTCGATATCCCGCGTCACCTGCCACGTCACCCTACTGTGGCCCACATTATCCATGCAATCATCGGGACTTCGCACCTCGCTATATCGCGAGATACCACTTCGAAGAGTTGGAGTCTCGACTTACAAACTCCCGATATGCCGATACACGAGAAGAATCAAACGCTCCTCGTGATCCCGATCGACAACTCCTGCCCTCCTAAGCTTTTAGCCTCTCCATGCTCACACGGTAACTTCCCTGCACCTTGGTGAGATCTGATGACTGTCATAACATCACGGATTCTCCATAGAGAATACCAACCGTTGATCTTTCCTTCTTGCGCAATCCACGTAACAAGGAGTATCTCTCCACAACCCTCGTCACCCCACGCGCAAACCTGCGGCGTTCCTTGCAACCTTAAAGGCACAACTTTCTCACCTGTCCTTTGACAAACTTCGAAGGTCTATTCCTCCTGAGTTTTTTCACAACTCCTAGGTCCTTCGAAAGAATTCCTTGCGTGCACTCCTTCCGGAAAATCTTCAAACACGACTAAGTGTTGAAGCTTTCGATTCCGCGCACTCCTGCAGTGACAGTCTTCAATTCCCTTTGCTCAGAATCGCAACTCTGAGTCTTTGTCCAACCTGCGCACACCTTGCACGGCTCCGATGCCCACTTTGCACTTCTGAGAAAATTAGAACAAAATTTACCTCTATCTGAACCCTTCTGTCGACGCACTCCTTGTGGACGATTCAACTGCACTCCTTGCAGGAATTATCTGGTTCAGGATAGAGAAACAATTGAAACTAACTCCTTGTTCTCACAGACTTCAATTCAACCATGAAATCACATACACAGCATATATAAAAGCAAATGTATGACAGAAAGAAAATACTCATGAGCATAACATCAATACACAAAGAAACAACACATATCCATGGAATTGAATCAAAGCTTCCTTCTATTAATTCAATATCTGTACATGGGTGTTCTATACATAGTTCTCTACTTGCTCTAGTCTTCTTGCTCCTTAATGCTCTCAATGATAATGTTACAATGTACAAAGGAGGGTGTCTATATCTCGTTTCCCTCTTGCGCTCTAAAGATATCAAATCTAGAATTAAATATTCTATCTTCTTGCATTAACTATCTTAAATGCATCATCTACCCAAGGACGAGAGACTTAATGCTCCAGGTCCATTACAATATACAAATGCGCTTCATTAAATCCACACATTAATGTTTGGCGCAACAATATCAAGGTGTATCAAAATTTGTGTTGGCATTGTCCAGCTGTCTTCCGCTCCACGCTGGCTCGCTTGATGAGTAGTCGATGCTCCTGCATCAGCTTGTAGACAACAATTACTCATAGTCTAGTCATTCCCGATGCTATCATCGTTGCTTTTCTTTCCATTAATGACAAGTACACTCTTCCTGTAAACATCCCAACACTTACTAGCCTTGTTGTTGGTCAATTGGAAGGCCCTTATCCATAGACTATGATTTTTATGAGTGCATCTAGTTTGTATTATAGGATAGACTCATTTCTCTTTACAAGACAGAGATGCTTGAATTAGGCTATATTGATTTTGATCTAGACACACTTATGCCCATTTTTTGAAATTGATCAATTAGATGTTTTTTACATGGGGCTTGACTTAAAGATTCCTACAACAATTTATTAAGATTTTCCTAATCTTTAAGGGTGCATCAATGTCGATGTCTTTTTGATTGATCTGTGCTTGCAAATTTTCAATGACAAAATCATTTTCCTTAAAAGCATCATTCAAGCATGCAAGTTTTTCTTTGTTTTAAAACTTCAAATTATGGATCTTATTTGTTAAGTTAGAGACATGGATCTTGCATGATGTCAATTTCTCTACCATGTCATCAACATTATCCTTTTTATTGGAGAGATTCATGATCTTATCATCATCATCTATAATATGGAAAATGTATGATAGTGGCCTACTTGGAGAGGCTTTTCTGCAAGCTCATGTTGTATCTTTTTCACTTCAAGGAGATGATCATTAGAAAACTTAGCCTTTTCCTTCTTTAATCCTTACAATTCTTTAAATATTTGAGAATTGTATTCTAACAATTTTCATTTGTCCAAAGTTAGAGCATATTTGTCCTCATGAGTAGTTAGTAATTCCTTAGATTCAATATGCTTAGTTTGATGATTTTTTAGTTTAGACTTCATAATATTGATTTCTATGTCTTTGGAGTCTAGCAAACTCTTTATACTTTCTGTGCTATTGGATGTGTTAGCTAAATAAATGATTTTATTTTCCAAATCTTTCT
>ML778687.1:59833-86947 GCA_009831015.1 Picea engelmannii | reverse complement strand
AATTTCATACCACTAGATATCCATGGACATGATAGGTTGGCTCATGATGAGACCTCCTATCCTTCAACTAACCTTTCAAGCATTTATTTATTATATTATGGGTCCCCTTTATTCAAAGATAAGCATTTCAATGCTTTCTTGGGTGATCCATGGGTGAAGCATCTGGAAGGTTTATATAAGAATTTTATATTTTACCCAACACCAACCCCTCTAGGCCTTTATCCCCTTCTTCCCATAGAATGAGGGATAACCCCTTCTTGGGTCAATATACCCTAAAATCCCAAGAAATAATGAAGTGGAGGGGAATAATGATGGAAAGTGGCAAGTATGGTCAGGAACAATACGATGGATCATTAAGGGAGTTCCCAATAGAAAACCCATCCCCAAGGAAAACCACTTACTATGGCACAATGTCAACCACCAAGGTGAAGCAGGGAAAAAGGCATAATGTCAAGCACATATCATGAAATATAGAGAAATATAATATACAACATAATAAAATGGCCTAATTATTGAAATGATTCTCACCATAATACTAACTTGTACCTCATGGAGCAAGGCCCACTGCTTTCCAGAAGTCAGCTGGTGTGGTGGATGTCATTTGCAAAACTGTGACCATCTGTGGTGGTGAGTGGGTTTTCCATATGTGCAAAGGGTACTGCTCATCACGTAGTCACTTGACACTCCATATATGCAACATGAGGGCCTCGAGACATCATATCCTTAGTTATCCACAAAATGGGGATAACATATGGCTCCTACTTGGGGACATGTGCTCGTCGTAGAGTGCATGAGAACCACAACATATCCTAGTAGACCTGTGCTTGCAAGGAAACATCAAACTATCAAGTGCATGATGGCCTAGTCATCCTTGTTCTCATTTTATCATAATCAAAACCCATTAAACTAGAAAAAGAAAATTTTGACATTTTTCAAAAAAATCTAAACTAAGCATGAAACCAATGTGCAAGTAGAGGAAAACGAAAATGAAATGCATCTAAACTAGTATGAGCAATCAAGATTAAAAATGCAGGGAATCAAAATGACTTACCTACATAGCTAGGGCACGGGCCCTAAAGAATTCATGTGACCTGGATGTGAGGTTGGAGGAGAGATCCATCTACTAGTAATGGCATCTTTCTCCTTGATGCAGGGGCATCTCAAGCAAGCCAGCGTGGATATAAAAGACAGCTTGAAAAGCACCCAGCGCAAATTTTGAAAATGTATTGAAAAATTAATGAATTCATCAAGTGGAGGCACACTTGTAAAATGTAAATGGACCTTGAGCGATCCACTCTCGTCCTTAGTAGGTAGAAGGCATTTATGATAGTTAATACAAGTAGATATAATTTAATGCGTAGATTAGACAGTTTAGAATGAAAGAGGGAAATGGGATATAGACACCCTCATTGTGTAATTGTAACATAGACTGAGATTATGCCAATTGAGAGCATAAAGGATAGAAGAGAAGAAGCAGATAGTTGTGGAGACGAATTCCATGTACAAAAGTTCTGGATTAATACAAAAAGGGTTTTGATTCAGACTCATGGTGTTCAAATATTCTTTGTGTATGCATTTTTGAATGTTATGCTCATGAATGCTTTACTCTTTCTGTCATGAAATTGATTTTATGCTATGTATGAATGATTTCTTGTTGAATGTTTGAAATCTGAGAGGAAGAGTAAGAAATGAGTTTCAATTGTTTCTCTGTCTGAGTGAGTAAAATTCCTGCAAGGAGTGTAGTGGAGTTTGTCTGCAAGGAGTGCGTTGACAGAAGTCAGAGTTCATCTTTGAAAGCTCAGGAGAGACAACAATTGTTCTCATTTTCGCAGAAGTGCAAGTTGAGCACTGGAGCCGTGCAAGGTGTGCGCAGGCCGAGTAGAGATTCAGGTTTTGTAACCTGAGAAAAGTGTTGAGAGGCTGCTGCTGCAGGGAGTGCGCAGAGTCGAAAGATTTCAATTCCTTGGAGTGATTGAGGAATTTTCCACAGGGAGTGCGAGCAGGAGTTTCTCTGAAAGACTTGGACTTAGAGGAAGCTCAAGAAGGATAAAGCCTTCAAAATTGTTGAAGAGAAGCACAGGAAGTTTTTTCAATGGAACAGTGAGAAGGCATCATAAGTTTGGGTCGCAGGTGATTAAGTACTTTGAAAAATTGAAAGGAGGCACAGGGACGTCGTGCTGCAGGAAGGAAAGTTCCACAGAGAGAGATACTTTGTCTAATTTGTGAAGAAGTTCTCAAGGGAAGAGACGGACGGTCAGAATTTTCCGTAGAGAATTTGCGAAGTCCTGCGAACCATCAAATCTCAAGGAGTAGCAGGGGAGTTATGGAGAGTGTTTCCAAAGGTTCAAGCTCAGGAGAGGTAGAACCATAGATTCAAGCCAACAGAGTCCGTTGGATTTACCCGTGGATTTCTATTTCAGGGTTTTGTGGGTTGAAGTCCCAAAATGTTTGCATCAGGACTCGCAAAATCATGAAGTGTGAAGTCCCGAGGGCCGAAAGGAGCGTGTGGGCCATAAGAATCGGCAAGGTAGACAGGTGGCACACTCTCGACAAGGAAGTCAATTTCGTTGACCATTTCGGGGTTTCGTGGGGTGAAGTCTCGAAACTTTTTCTTCAATATTCGTGAAATCGTGAAGTCCAAAATTCCGATGGAATGAAGAGTTGTTGAAAAGTCAACCTTGCTAGCGCATCAGAGTTTTGGTAATTCAGGTTTTGAGAGTCGAGAGGACGAGTTGATTGACATCGTAACTCCAAAAATTTCGATAAGGAGAAAGGAGAAATATAGAGAGAAAAGGCCAAGTGTCATTTATTTGGGTTTTGGGGGTCGGAGAGACAAGACGCTTGTCCACAGTATACTCGGAATCGTGAAGTCCAATCTCCCAAAGTATAAGGGGGAAATTCTCAAGGTTATTTGTGGGTGTATATTTCCCAAAAGGGAAATAGAAGAGCCAATTGTTGAGAGCTCTTCAGGCCAGTGGAAGAAGAAGATCCTATGTACATGGACTTTATGACCTGCAGGTTGGGGAGGGTGCATCAGGTTTGGTATCAGAGAACATAAAGGTTCTTTGCTTTTTGTAGCAGGGAAAATAATTTACCATACCCCCGAGGAGAAGGGACAGGAAAACACCCGATCCACTAGAGGATAGGGAAATTCCGAGAAGAAGAGGTAGGCAGATGCCTGATCCAGCCATAGAAAGGGAAATGTGTGACCTACGTGTCAGACTTGAAGACATGGAGATAGCACAGAGGCACACAGTCGGTGTTGGGGATCTTAGTGATTCTGAAAGTGACAATGAAGCTGAACATGAAGGGGAATAAGTTGCAGTCGAATATGCAACAAACAAATGCCTAATTAGGGCTATTGCAAGAATGGGTGCAAGAGTGAAAATGGACATTCCATTTTATGAGGGAAATCTGGATGCAGAGGAGCTTCTAGACTGGATTAGAGCTCTGGACACATATTTTGACTATGAATATGTCGAAGAGGACAAGAAGGTCAAACATGTTGTAATGAGATTAAAGGGACATGCAACATTATGGTGGGATGAGCTACAAGCTGACAGATGTTGCAAAGGCAAGAAAAAAATCAAGAGTTGGGATAGGATGATTGCGAAGATGAAGGTAGAATTCATTCCCAGGGATTACCAGATTACTCTGTTTCGAAGGATGCAAAACTTGAGACAGAATATGATGACAGTGAAAGAATATACTGAAGAATTCTACAGGCTAAACATCAGGGCAGGTCATCGGGAAAGCGATGATGAAAAAGTTTCCAGGTACATGAATGGCCTGAGATACGACATTCAAGACGAGATGAGCATGATAACTATCCGAACGGTGGAAGATTCTTATTAGATGGCTCTAAAGGTGGAAGAGAAGATGAGCTGAAACCAAGGTCAAAGAGGGCAAGGCAGAAGTCATCCCAAAGGCAAATCAGTTGCCCAGGATAAAAATCAGAAACCCAAGGAGGACTGGAAGAAACCTTAGATTTGAACTGAGAGAGGTGGAAGCTCACAGCAAGGGAAATATGCTAAACAGAGAGGGTAGCATACCGAACAGAGAGGAGATTATGCTGATAATAATATTTTTCCTCGTACCAGAGGTAGAGGAAGAGGAAGAGGTGGAGTGATAACATGCTTCACATGTGTAAAGGCTCGGCACAAGTATTATGAGTGTCCAGACAAAAAGAAAGAAGGAGGCGAGACTCACATCACCGAAGCACAGAGGCGGAATGTTGAGGAAGAAGATGTTGAAGGCAAAAGATCGTTGATGATGCGAAAAATTCTTTTGACATTGGAGAAGGAAGTGGAGAGTTCAGTCCAAAGAAACAGACTTTTTCAGACTGCTTTCAAAACCAAGGACAGGGTATGAAAGGTCATTATGGATAGTGGTAGCACAGATAATCTCATTTCAACAGAGATGGTAGAAAATATGGAGCTGGAGATGATTGATCATCCAAGCCCATACAAAGTTTCATGGCTACAAAAGGGACATCAGGTAACTATCAATAAACAGTGTTTAGTTGAATTTAAGATAGGAGGATAGAATGATAAGATACTTTGTGATGTTATTCCCATGGATGTTTGTCATCTATTGTTGGGTAGACAGTGGCAATATGACAGGAATGTGATTCATGATGGGAGAATGAACACATACACCCTAGAGAAGAATGGGAGAACTCACATGTTGCTTCCAATCAAGGATAAGGAAGTGAAACCTAAAGAAAGAAACATTGTACTTCTCATGAGTGGGAAGTAACTTCCTACAGAGGTTAAGAAGAAGGAGGAACTGCAATTCATTGTGGTTAGGAAGCCAAAGAATGTTTTAACTAGCACAAGGGTAGATGATTTACCAGAAGAAATCCAGAAGCTGCTGGAAGAGTTCACTAACATAGTAGTGGAAAAACTACCTCGTTCATTGCCACCAATCATAAGTGTGCGTCATCATATTGATCTCATACCAAGAGCTAGTTTTCCAAACAAAGCCGCGTACAGATTGTCGCCATAGGAGAATGAAGAGGTCAAAAGACAAGTCCAGGATTTGTTGGACAAAGGGTTGGTCAGAGAAAGCTTGAGTCCATGTGTTGTTCGGATAGTACTCAGTCCAAAGAAAGACGGAGGTTGGAGTATGTGTACTGACTCCAGGGCGATCAACAAGATAACCATCAGATACAGATTTCCATTGCCAAGGATGGATGATCTGATGGATTGCTTGAGTGGAGCAATTTTTTTTTTGAAGATTGACTTGTAGAGTGGTTATCATCAAATTTGTATGAGAGAAGGTGACGAATGGAAGACAGCCTTCAAGACAAACGAAGGATTGTATGAATGTCTGGTTATGCCATTTGGTTTAACAAACACACCGAGTACCTTCATGAGGTTGATGAACGAAGTTCTGAAGGATTTCATCAGAAAATTTGTCATTGTGTATCTAGATGACATATTGATTTTCATCAAAACAGTGGTAGAGCATCTAAAACATTTGTCTACAATGATGAAGAGGTTACAACAGAAGAAGCTACTGATAAACATGAAGAAATCCTCATTCATGAAGACAAAGCTCATTTATCTGGGTTTTGTTATTTCTGCAGATAAATTGAAGATGGATCCAGATTTTAAAGAGGCGTACAAAGTAGTGGAGAATCCAATTCTCAGAGACAGAAGCCAATGGACATAATACATGATCTAGGAAGGATTACAATTTAAAGGTAATCATCTTTGTATTCCAAAATTCTCAATGAGGGAGAATTTATTGAAGGAGAAACATAGTGGAGGATTGGTCAGACACATTGGTCATGACAAGATGTTCGCAAAGTTTAATGAGTCATATTTTTATCTAGGAATGCGAGCAGACATCAAAAGGTTCGTGGACAGATGCATAATTTTCCAGCATTCGAAGGGAAAGAGATAGAATGCAGGTTTTTATCAACCATTACCCATACCTGAGAAGCCATGGGATGCAGTTGGCATGGATTTCATATTGGGTTTGCCAAGAACACAAAGAGGGTTTGACTCAATCTTTGTGGTGGTGGATAGATTTTCCAATATGGCACACTTCATTCCATGTCAGAAAACCAGTGACGCAACTCACATTGCGAATCTATTTTTCAAAGAAGTCATTCGACTTCACAGCTTACCAAGGAGCATAGTTTCGGATCAAGACACTAAGTTCATAGGACACTTTTGGAGGACCTTATGGAAGAAGCTGGGAACTAACTTATCGTTTAGTTTGGCTTATCATCCTCAGACGGATGGACAGACAGAAGTGGTGAACAGAAGTCTAGGAGACTTCCTGAGAAGCCTGGTGATAGAACACCACAGCCAGTGGGACAACATATTACCATAGGAGGAATTTTCTTATAACGACTCAATTAACAGAAGCATGGGGAAGAGTCCATTTCATATTGTCTATGGCATGCAGCTGAGAGGAATTTTTGAGCTGAGAGATTCAGAACAGACTACGATTAGGAGCGCTAGTGTAGAAGATTTCACAGAGGCGATGAAGGAACTTCACAACCAGGTGAAGGAGCGATTGCAAAGTTTGAGCCAGGAATATAAGCGCAGAGTAGATCAACATAGGAGACAAATCCAATTTGAAGTTGGTGATTTGATCCTCGCACATTTGAGAAAGGAAAGGTTCCCGAGAGGAACATATAATGACCTGAAAATGAAGAAAATCGGACCATGTAAGGTCTTGAAGAAATTTGGGGCAAATGCTTACGAGATTGAATTACCCGATGGGATCGGAATTTATCCGATATTCAATATCTCTGATTTGTACCCATATAAAGCTGAGAAAATAGGGATAGGAAATGAACAGCCAGAGGTCCAGTGGAAAAAATAGATGCCAGTTGCAGAAAATTCGTAGATGGAGTGCATACTGGACAAACGGGTCAGCAAGAAGACCAGGCGAAAGCAATACTTTGAATATTTGGTCAAGTGGAAGGGCCATCCAGTTGAAGATGCCAGCTGGAAGAATGAAGCAGAGATCCAGAGGCATGGACACACCGTATGCAAGCTCATGGATAGAAGCCCATGAAAATTTTCAAGCAAGGGAGTATGATGTAGGAGCATCTCAAGCGATCCAGCACGGAGATAAAAGACAGCTGGAAAAGCACCCAACACAAATTTTGAAAATGTCTTGAAACATTAATGAAGTCGTCAAGTAGAGGCACACTTGTAAAATGTAAATGGACCTTGAGTGATCCGCTCTTTTCCTTAGTAGGTAGAAAGCATTTGTGATAGTTAATGCAAGTAGATAGAATTTAATGCGTAGATTAGACAGTTTAGAATGAAAGAGGGAAATGAGATATAGACACCATAATTGTGTAATTGTAACATAGAATGAGATTATGCCAATTGAGAGCATAGAGCATAGAAGAGAAGAAGCAGATAGTTGTGGAGACGAATTCCATGTACAAAAGTTCTGGATTAATACAAAAAGGGTTTTGATTTAGACTCATGGTGTTCAAATATTCTCTGTGTATGCATTTTTGAATGTTAGGATCATGAATGCTTTACTCTTTCTGTCATGAAATTTCTTTTATGCTATGTATGAATGATTTCTTGTTGAATGTTTGAAATATGAGAGGAAGAGTAAGAAATGAGTTTCAATTGTTTCTCTTTCTGAGTGAGTAAAATTCCTGCAAGGAGTGCAGTGGAGTTTGTCCACAAGGAGTGCGTCGACAGAAGTCAGAGTTCATCTCTGAAAGCTCAAGAGAGACAACAATTGTTCTCATTTTCACAGAAGTGCAAGTTGAGCACCGGAGCCGTGCAAGGTGCGCGCAAGCTGAGTAGAGATTCAAGTTTTGTAACCTGAGCGAAGTGTTGAGAGACTGTTGCTGCAAGGAGTGCATAGAGTCGAAAGATTTCAATTCCTTGGAGTGATTGAGGAATTTTCCTCAGGGAGTGCGAGCAGGAGTTTCTCTGAAATACTCGGACTTAGAGGAAGTTCAGGAAGGATAAAGCCTTCAAAATTGTTGAAGAGAAGCACAGGAATTTTGTGCAATGGAACAGTGAGAAGGCGTCGCAAGTTTGGGTCGCAAGTGATTAAGTACTTTGAAAAATTGAAAGGAGGCGCAATGAATTCGTGTTGTAGGAAGGCAAGTTCCACAGAGAGAGATACTTTGTCTAATTTGCGTAGAAGTTCTCAAGAGAAGAGATGGATGGTCAGAATTCTCCATAGATAATTCGCGAAGTCCCGCGAACCGTCAGATCTCGTGGAGTAGCAGGGGAGTTACGACGAGTGTTTCCAAAGTTTCAAGCTTAGGAGAGACAGAACCGTAGATTCAGGCCAACAGAGTCCATTGGATTTACCCGTGGATTTCTATTTCAGGGTTTCATGGGTTGAAGTCCCAAAATCTTTGCATCAAGTCTCGAGAAATCACAAAGCGCAAAGTCCCAAGGGATAAAAGGAGCGTGTGGGCCATAGGAGTTGACACGGTGGACAAGAGGCATAGTCTCGACAAGGACGTCAATTTCATTGACCATTTCAGGGTTTCCTGGGGTGAAGTCCCAAAACATTTTCTTCAGGATTCACGAAATCGCGAAGTCTGAAATCCTGATGGAATGAAGAGCTGTTGAAAAGTCAACCTTGTGAGCGCATTGGAGTTTCAGTAATTCGGGTTTTGGGAGTCGAGGGGACGAGTTTCTTGACATCACAACTCCCAAAATCGTGATAAGGAGAAAGGAGAAATAGAGAGAGAAAAGGCCAAGTGTCATTTATTTGGGTTTTGGGGTTCGAAGAGACAAGACGCTTAGCCACAGTATACTCAGAATCGTGAAGTCTGATCTCCCAAAGTATAAGGGGGAAATTCTCAAGGTTATTTGTGGGTGCAGATTTCCCGGAAGGGAAATAGAAGAGCCAATTGTTGAGAGCTCTTTGGGCTAGTGGAAGAAGAAGATCCTGTGTACGTGGACTTTTCGACCTGCGGGTTGGGGAGGTTGCATCACTCCTATCTAGTGTTGTCAGATAGTATCGTTCTTTGTTAGAATTATTCTTAATGATGTAAGGGGAAAACCATGAATTTTTATCTTTCTATTCATATCTATATTTTCCCTTTCTTTTTTCCCACATGAGCATAAGACTTCCTTCATTGAAATTGATGCAAGTTGTATTCGCATCGTATGGAGGCTTTGTGTGGACTGTATATTTGATGATTTCTTCATGTTTCTCATCTTCCTTCTTCAAAATTTGGATAGACCCTATCTCCTTCCCATGGTATTTTTCAAGTTTGTATTTGTATTGATATGTCCATGGAAGAAGAGTATCTATGGAGTCCTCATGCATAAACGATAGCTCATATGGATCATACTCAATGGTCTGTGGGAGTACATCATAATCACATTCTGACGCGAGTTGTTGCAACCCTCACGGTCCAACCCGCCTCTCACCAGGACCTTCTCTAATCCTCGGCCCAAAGAGTCAAAGCTCTTCCAACTCCTCTCGGGAGCTCTTGCTACCCACAGCTATCTCTTCGACGATCTCCCCTTCGCTTCTCGGGAAATCGACGTTTGCGCTATCGCGAATCCTGTGTGCACGTTCTCGTGCAATTCAAATCCTCGAACCCTGAATGCCGATGGTCAACGGTCAATGCTTCCGCACGTCAGGGATTTCCCTATCAGGATATCGCCTCTCGCGATGTCAACAACCCGACTTCCCAAACCCCGAGCTCCGAGGTGTCGATCTCCCGATATAATGCCACCTGGATTCCACTCGCTCCTAGGGCCCCACGCTGTCACGTCACCTCGGGGTTTCGCGGATCGCGAATCCACGACTCAAAGTTTTCTTTGTTGCTGGAAACCCCAAACACTGAACCCCGATTTGCCGACTTCTCTGAATCGCGTGCCACCTGTCCTCGTCACAATCGACGGCCCCGATTAATTTGGGAAATTGCGACTTGCGATTTCGACGTGCATGCAACTTGCCTCGCCAAACGCCAAATGCCAATATGCGATGGCTTTGATCCTTCGCGCGCCTAAGTGTTAACTCCTGCGCAGCTTCTCCACGATCGAACGATCAACGGGATTTCGCGACTTGCCTCTGCGATCCCTGGTCGTTGATCCTTTGCATTGGAGAATCCTTCCGCTCCGAGGCTCTGCCTGTTTAGAACTTCTCCTGGCTCTGTTCCCATAGTATTTGCAAGGAACTATCCCTCCTGAGCTTAATTTTATCTGTCTCCTTCAGAGACCTTTGCGCTCGCCTCCTGCTCATGCTCGAACTTCAACAACTCTCGAAGTGTTGAGTTCTTCCAGACTCTGTGCACTCCCTGCGATAGTAGTCTCTACCTTCCTGGCAGTCTCGACCTTGTACATCGACGTGTTCGTCCTCCTGAGCTTTCCCCTTGAATCCTCAAAGGATTCAATTTTGACCTCTTCACTCTGCTTGCAGAGTCCTTGCACGCAAAGCACTATCTGTCCTGGCCTCTCCTGTAGCTTCGACCTCTACAGAAGCTCGGTTTTTCTTCTCTTTCTCCCGCAGATGGGAATATGGATGCCTCCTTCTATCCTTTTGCTCAAGCGCCTCCTCGCTGAGTCTTTTGGGTATTCAGTAACCCAATGAAATCTCCCTTAGTGGATGCTTCCTTCAGATAATAGAACTCACAGAGTTCTTCCTCCTGGCTGTCTGCGCACTCTCTCAACGCCCTTCCAACGGAGTATCTCTGGCACAGAACACCCAACAATTTCGCTATCTCTGTGCACTCACGCACTTCGCTCGACGTCCTCCAGACGGAGCTCCTCAGAATCCTAAATGGAATTCTGGTCTTTTTGAACTCACAATAGAGCTCTTTCCTCGGTGCACTTCTATGCACACGCTCGATACCCTCTTGGTAGAGCTCTTACAGAACTCCCAGTAGAGGTCCTGTCTACAACAGTGTCTCAACTACACTGCCTTGACTATTGAGGTGTTCAGTAACCCCAAAGTCCTCTCTTTTCCCGAGTTGATGATTCTAGGCTTGTGCCTCAGCACATCTCTGTCTGACTCCTCACGAGTTCAGAAGTGCATCCACCCTTGCACTGGTATTCAGAGTCTCAACACTCTGTCACGCCCTCATAGCATGAAACCTCGAAGACCTCTCGGACCTGAAATCAAACCCACTCCCTGCACTGGCATAATAACAATACACAAATGCAACATATAATGAACACACACAGAGACATACATAATATGACAGAAAATGCAGGAAAAACTGCTCTGTATTAATAGTGGCAAATGCCTGTATATTTTACAAGGTGTTCCTCAAGCTGATTCCTCCTAGCTCTCCACTCACACCTCAAAAATGAGATCTTAAAATCTCTTTTTCACTCGAGGCTCAATCGAGCGCTTCCCTCCAGGATTTACCTACTCTAATTAATTACAATAAATGGCTGTCTAGTCTGTTATCCAGAACTAGATCTCAGCCAACTATAATAAATGTTTATCTTATCTATAGCCTACACAAAGGCATGGCATTCATGGCTCACCAGCCTAAGACATTAATTTACATTGAATTCAAATTAAAAATGAGGCTGCGCCTCCCTTTCAGCCCTGAATGAGTGCGCTCTGACATGGTTGGCTGGCTGACTGGCTGACATGGAGCGATGCTCCTGCATCATACTCCACAGCTGCAAAAATCATGAGCTCCCGCTCATGAACTTCCTCTCTAGTTGTTGGAATCTTCTAGGGTCCCAAACAAATCCTTAGAGCTGTTCATCTGCTTCGTTCTACTGCTGTTGTTGTTGCTTCCGCTGCGTTGCTGCTTTCCTTCTGCCTAGCTTCTCTTCACTGGTAATCTGCGCTGACCTCAACATCATCCTTCTGATGCCCTCTATCTCTTGGTCCAGCTGCTCCTGTGGCTAGCTCTGCCTTTGCAGTCTCCTCTGCTGAAAAATATTTTGGCCATTGGGCAGATCATCATGATCTCCCATGCCATATTTTTCATCTTCATCTGTGGCCTTCAATTGCCACTTTACTGCAGTCTTCAGCTCTGCAGTTTCTTCTCGACTGTCCTGCTGCTCAGTCATCCTCTTTTCTGACAGCTCAAATTCTGCCAGTTCTCCTGGTGGCTCTGGATTGTTCAGCCAATCCTCCAGCATCTCCAGCTCCATCTCCCATGGAGTAATAAATCTTCCTGCCTTCTCCTCGTCATCTGTTGCTGCCAGCTTCAGTGCTGCAGATTCTTCAGCTGGTCTGCTGAAATTATTGAGTTGTTCCTCAGAACACTCACTCTTCTTTTCATCTGCTTGGGCAGTCCCAGATGCCTGCTCCAACTCTTCTTCTTCGACAGTCATCTCCAACTGTGACTGCTTTGTTGTTGCTACATGTACAACAGAATTTTGTGCCTCCTCCTGGGCAGATGGTAGGAATATTGAAACTCCCCCAATCATCAGAAGATCATTCTGGTGTTTCTCCTCTTTAGCCAGTTGCATCTGCTGATCTACTTGCGAGCTTATCGACTCCATCAACTCCTCTGGTTGTCCCAAACCTCTCAGCTCATCCCTGCCCACCTGGCAATATGGGATGTTTCTGCTGTTGCTTCCCAAGTAGACCATGAGATCCACCGATCCCATCTTCATGAGCAACTCCTGCTATATTGAACTCTCCATTGAGTCCACGAGACCTTCAGGTGGCCTCGCAATTTTATTTCTGCCCACCTGGCAGTCCAATACACCTCCGCTGCCCACCTGGCAGTCTTTGAGATCCTGCAGTGATCTCCGATCATCGCCCAGCTGGCAATGCGAAATTCCTTGGCTTCCCTCACGACAGTCTTTGAGATCCTCAACTAATCCCAATTCGTTGCCCTCCTGGCAAACTGGAATTTCTTCTTTTCTTCCCAACCGACAGTATTTGAAACCATCAGCTGATTCCAATTTATTCCAATCATCATCATCATCATCACCATCGAGACTTTTTCCTGTCTCTGGCCAACAGTAACAAGTCATGTCTTCTTCCGTGGCCCTGAGGTTCTCAGCATACTTCAACCATCTTTTCAACAGCCTCTGTTGTCCTTTGACCATCAGTTCCTTGACTGGCCATTTAACCTTTTGCATCTTCATGGGCCATCTATTAACCCATCTTAGCTTTCTATCCTGTCGTATCCTCATCTTGAGCTCCTCCATCTCTTGCTTTATGTCAGCGATCTCTTTATCCATCTCTGCTCCGCTCATCAGCTTCGGGCTCTTCCTTTCTACATGCTTATGGCCTTTAGTAGCCATGCTGCTGTTTCTATCTGCCTCCCTGACAGATCTGCTGCTATCACTCCTGCAATCCTGAGTGCCTAGCTTCATTCTATCCCAGTCTCCTAATGACTGTATCCACGACTGCTGTCCACTTGCATGCTGTCGTCACAGAGTCTTCAGTAACTCTGTCTTCCTTCTTCTTCCATCTCACTTCACCTGAAATGTACAGATGTAGTTCCCACTCTGATACCACTTGATGCGAGTTGTTGCAACCCTCACGGTCCAACCCGCCTCTCACCAGGACCTTCTCTAATCCTCGGCCCGAAGAGTCAAAGCTCTTCCAACTCCTCTCGGGAGCTCTTGCTACCCACAGCTATCTCTTCGGCGATCTCCCCTTCGCTTCTCGGGAAATCGGCGTTTGCGCTATCGCGAACCCTGTGTTCACGTTTTCGTGCAATTCAAATCCCCGAACCCTGAATGCCGATGGTCAACAATCAACGCTTCCGCACGTTGGGGATTTCGCTATCGAGATATCTCCTCTCGCGATGTCAACAACCCGACTTCCCAAACCCCGAGCTCCGAGGTGCCGATCTCTCGATATAATGCCACCTGGATTCCACTCGCTCCCGGGGCCCCACACTGCCACGTCACCTCGGGGTTTCGTGGATCGTGAATCCATGACTCAAAGTTTCCTTATTGCTGGAAACCCCGAATGTCGAACCTCGATTTGCCGACTTCTCGGGATCACATTCCACCTGTCCTCGTCACAATCGACGACCCCGATTAATTCGGGAAATCGCGACTTGCGATTTCGACGTGCATGCAACTTGCCTCACCAAACGCCGAATTTCGATATGCGATGGCTTTGATCCTTTGCATGCCTAAGTGTTAACTCTTGCGCAGCTTCTCCATGATCGAATGGTCAGCAGGATTTCACAACTTGCCTCTGTGATCTCTAGTCGTTGATCCTTTGCGTTGGAGAATCCTTCCACTCTGAGCTTCTGCCTGTTCAAAACTTCTCCTGGCTCTGTTCCCATAGTATTTGCAAGGAACTATCCCTCCTGAGCTTAATTTTCTCTGACTCCTTCAGAGACCTTCGCGCTCGCCTCCTGCTCATGCTCGAACTTCAACAACTCTCGAAGTGTTGAGTTCTTCCAGACTCTGTGCACTCCCTGTGACAGTAGTCTCTACCTTCCTGGCAGTCTTGACCTTGTACATCGACGCGTTCATCCTCCTGAGCTTTCCCCTTGAATCCTCAAAAGATTCAATTTTGACCTCTGCACTCTCCTTGCAGAGTCCTTGCATGCAAAGCGCTATCTGTCCTGGCCTCTCCTATAGCTTCGACCTCTATAAAAGCTCGGTTTTTCTTCTCTTTCTCCCACAGATGGGAATATGGATGCCTCCTTCTATCCTTTTGCTTAAGCGCCTCCTCGCTGATTCTTTTGGGTATTCAGTAACCCAATGAAAGCTCCCTCAATGGATGCTTCCTTCAGATAATAGAACTCACAGAGTTCTTCCTCCTGGCTGTCTGCGCACTCTCTCAACGCCCTTCCGACGGAGTATCTCTGGCACAGAACACCCAACAATTTCGCTATCTCTGTGCACTCACGCACTTCGCTCGACGTCCTCCAGACGGAGCTCGTCAGAATCCTCAATGGAATTCTGGTCTTTCTGAACTCACAATAGAGCTCTTTCCTCGGTGCACTTCTATGCACACGCTCGATACCCTCTTGGTAGAGCTCTTACAGAACTCCCAGTAGAGGTCCTGTCTACAACAGTGTCTCAACTACACTACCTTGACTATTGAGGTGTTCAGTAACCCCAAAGTCCTCTCTTTTCCCGAGTTGATGATTCCAGGCTTGTGCCTCAACACGTCTCTGTCTGAATCCTCACAAGTTTAGAAGTGCATCCACCCTTGCACTAGTATTCAGAGTCTCAACACTCTGTCACGCCCTCATAGCATGAAACCTCAAAGACCTCTCAGATCTAAAATCAAACCCACTCCCTGCACTGGCATAATAACAATACACAAATGCAACATATAATGAACACACACACAGACATACATAATATGACAGAAAATGCAGGAAAAACTGCTCTGTATTAATAGTGGCAAATGCCTGTATATTTTTCAAGGTGTTCCTCGAGCTGATTCCTCCTAGCTCTCCACTGACACCTTAAAAATGAGATCTTAAAATCTCTTTTGCACTCGAGGCTCAATCGAGCGCTTCCCTCCAGGATTTACCTACTCTAATTAATTACAATCAATGGCTGTCTAGTCTGTTATCTAGAACTAGATCTCAGCCAACTATAATAAATGTTTATCTTATCTACAGCCTACGCAAAGGCATGGCATTCATGGCTCACCAGCCTAAGACATTAATTTACATTGAATTCAAATTCAAAATGAGGTTGCGCCTCCCTTTCAGCCCTGAATGAGTGCGCTTTGACGTGGCTGGCTGGCTGACTGGATGACATGGAGCGATGCTCCTGCATCACATTCGATGGCATAATAAGGAACATCAGGATCCATCACGTGTCTATCAACTTTCTTTTGATTGTATAGTATCTGAAAAGTGTCATCCCCCATAGGAATGTGTGCATGGGTCAGATCCATGCTAAGGAAACCCCCAAAGGAAGTAGACTAGATCCTAGATAAAATCATCCCCCAAGCATCTGGAATGTCAATCACTACTATGTTCATGAGAATGATGATATGTGGAAAATCAATCAAGAAAATATCAAAATCCTCACATACCCTGAGGACTTTGACCTCTCTAGATTCAATACCACATACATTTCCATAAGGTCGGGTTGTCTTCAAACCAATTTGTTTCATTACCTTTAATGACATGACATTTTTTGAGGCCCTTGAATCAAGCATGCAGTTTTTAAAATGGAGGTCATTCACGCCTAATGAAAGATAGAAAGGAAGGTTCTTGTCCCTTGGTCGATCAAGATACATAGTGTTTAACATGAAGGGAGGATCCTCCTTCTCGGATGACACCTATAAGATTTTCAAAATTTCCCTTTTTACAGAAGGGATCTTACACATCTCCATCATTGGGACTGTCGTATTCAGTTTTCCAAACATGTTTGCAACATCTATATTGAACACAATGTAATTTGTAGGAGTTGGCTTAAGAAGAAACTCACATACTGGCGATGGAGGTTGTGGAGCCACCTTTTCTACTATTGGAAGAGGAGAATCGGGCTGTAATGGAAGGGCTGAACCATTTTTTCTTCTGCAGGTTAGAATTTCCCTCCTCCTTAATTCCTTCTTCTGATCATATGTTAGTTTATTTAAGGCCTGGATTATCCCCTCTTTTTCTCCTATTCTTATGGCTTCATTGATCTATTCTTGATTAACCTGTTCATCATTGAGATTGAAAATCATGAATTTTATATCATTGGGATAATCTTCATCTTGTTGGGGGCATTCATCTTCCATGTGGGGTTCTTGGTGTTAGCACAAATTCTGGTATGGGTCGTCTTCTCTCCTAAGTCAATCCCATGGAGTAAAAGGGTGAAGAGGTGGGCTAAAGACCCACTAAAAGGCGATCATCCACAGCCTGTGATAGAAGTGCCCAAGCGCATATCTCAGAAAATCTCATTCTGGGCTCAAAGTCAAGTGAGCGAGCAAAGATTTCTTTTCAACGACCATGATTCATCAAGGAAGCAGATCGACGATCGACGGGAATTCGCAATAAGAAAAGTTGTGCGAGATTTAGTGCAAGAGATAGTGCCCATATTACATGATTTGATCTGGTCCATCCAATATCGTAGGGACAGGTGGCAAATTGTCAACGTTTCAGGGATCGAAATTTTGGGGTTCTCGACAACAAGTGCATCATGGATCCTCGGTGCAAGAATTTTTGAAAGGATCTGGACCGTTGATCAAGGGAGGGTCTTAGTCATCCAGCCTTAGGGATACGTGACATGCATTTTATTCGTTTCATCATTTCAGCTACCGGGAATTTAAAAGGTAAGGAGTCTCACATCCATTGCATCTGGAATCGCCGAAACGCAAAATGTGAAAGCCCCCAGGAGTTGGGCCCATGGTCCCGGTGCCCGGTCACAAAGGAAATAGGCCTAGGGAAAGGGCGCTAGCATTTATCGTGTGGCAAGGTGGGTCCTGAAATGCCAAAATCATCTCAGTCATCTAACCAAAAGGATGTGTGGCACACAATCAAGCCCTGTCACCATTTTGGCTACCAGGACTTTGAAATCCAGGGAGTCACTTCTCCACTTCGTTACGAAACTGTGAAATGCGAAGTGTCAAAAGTGCCTTTGAAGAGAGTCACAAGGTCATGGTCTGTGGTCGCTTGGGGTGATAAAAATAGTTGCGATAAGGTCCAAAGAATTGGGTTTAGCTGCAGGAGGGGTCGCCACGTTCTCTAGGTGCCAATTCAACTCGACCTCGATCCTAATCCCTGCTTCAAGTAAATGAAGGTGGGAGGAGGTGGTTGAAACCTCGCCTCACTCCTTAAATGTAAGGCATGGAGGTTCTGGTAGGCAGTCTGCCCTGTCGAGAGATTTCCTGAGAGCCATGTTGATTCAATGTCCTCGTCTGATCAGATGAGCTTGCACATGCTAGTTTGGAATTTAATGGCTCAGCTACCCTCCTACTTCCAGGGTGGCAAATTTCTCTGAGTATATATACTCAGTTTTTTATTTTTGTAAGCATCGATGGTAGAGCTAAGCTCCCGATTGTAAAGTTTTAATGGATGTTCTGGTTCCCTAGTTATGTATCTGTATGTGAAATTTCTTGTTTAATTACAGTCATCTTTCCCATTCCATATGGTTTTCATCTCATACTGAGGGATTTCATGATTGAATGATTCACATGAATCATTGTGACTATGTTATGATAAAGGTTTTATTGTAGCACTGTTATATTCTCCAATGTTTCTGCAATTTGAATGTAAGAAGTTCTTGTGTTCAGGTTTTCCTTCTACAGGTTGTTAGAAGCTCAATGCCTATAGCAGACCTTTTCATTTACTCATAGAAGTATTCCTCCTTATCACCCTTACTACAACCTACTTTTTGAAGTTAAATCAAGGCCTCACCTGCTTGTGCATGTCCGACCTAGTTTCGGAGTTAGAACAATATTGTTCTAAGTTTGCTTCCATTTGATCATACTTTATAAACAAATCGTGACATAAACAGATGGGTGTCGGGCTCTTCTCCTACTGCAATCCAAGAGTGAATTATGATGCTAACATTTTTGGCGTCGTTGTCGGGGACGAAGTTGAAGATTTTCCCCGGGATTGAACGACATTGAGCCTCTGATTCTGAAGGTGCTTCAGGCATCAGAGTCCTACAAGATTTCTACTGTGCACTTGGTGACTCCATTGTGATGAATCCACTATGGCAGACCTTCTATTTCAGTTGTGGCTTCCCGAGGTAGACACACGGAGTCTCATTCCCAGCTGCCCTTGGAAACACCTGAAGCAAATCCAGAGAAGCTTATTAGAAAGGAAAAATCCTATAGAGAAGGAGCTTCTGCTGTTGAACCAGGTATTTCTGATTATTTTCCATCTCCTTCTATAGAAACCCCATTTCTTACTTCTCATGTCCATGTCATACCTTCTGCTGGAGTTTTTAGAACTTTGACTTTCGGGAGTGTTCCTATTGAGTTTTCCCCTCCTGGTCTGGGATTGGAGGGAGAAATCCTTGTCACTCCCCTCTCCCCTGAAGTTGTACCTCGGCATAGACCCAGGACCACAGAATATTTCCCCACTCCTAGATTTACCACCCTCCTCTTATTACTATTGTTGCAACTACAGAGAGAGAAACATCTGTTGACTCAAGCCCCATAGCCTTCTTTTTGAACCCTCCATTGTTTCCCTTTCCACCTGGAAGTTCAGTTCCAGTATCCCCTGTTCGGACCCCTTCTCCTCCTAGTTCTCCTCCACCTAATATACCTATGGCAGGTGCTAATCCCCCTGGTAACAGAATTGATGCCATAGTGGCTACTAGATATGCTCCACTTATCCTACCTCAACCCTTGAATCCTCTCCCTACTGAAGATTACTTGAAGTACATGCCTAAATTCACTGGAGAGGAAGACATAATTGCTGAAGAGCACCTTGCTGCCTTCTACAGTTATGTAGACAACCTGAACATTGAAAATGAAGATGTCTGGATGAGAGTCTTTGTCCAAAGTCTCGATGGTGAGGTTTGGAAATGGTTTAGGGGACTAACCCCTGGATCTATTGTTGGGATTGATGCTTTCAATAATGCTTTCTTAAGACAATGGGGAGATAAAAAAGATCTCATGTACTACATGACAGAGTTTGGGTCCTTGAAAAGAATGGAAGGAGAATCTATTTCCAATTTCTCTAAAAGATTTAATAAAATGTATAATAAGATCTCTTTTGAGATAAAACCCTTAGAAGCCACAGCCAAAATCACTTATGCTAGTGCTTTTGATCCCGATTTTTGCCTCCTACTTAGAGAAAGAAGAGCTACTTCCTTGGCTAACATGCAAGATGCATCCCTGGAAGTAGAATCCAATGTGTTGGCAGTTAACAGACTCATAAGCAATTCTGACAGAAGCAGAAGGAAAGGAAAGTCCGAGGCCTCAACCTCTAATTTCTCTACACTTTCCCCTCAGATAGACGAAGTAACTAGAGTAATAAAATCTCTTTTGACGAGGATGGAAAGACAGGAATTAGAAGGGAAGCCGACATACAACCCCCCCCAAAATATGGATAACAGAGGCAACTTCAGAAGGCCAAATAGAAATTATCCTCAGATTATGCCAAGGGAACAAAGGAATAGATATAGATATGATCAGAGGATCCAAACCCCTCTCCAAAATAACCTTGTTGTTGATGAGGAAGGAGAGGAGATATATGAGCTTGGTCCTGAAATCCATTGTTTTGGAAACACTTCCCCTTTCCCCCATTTGACTCAATCTGCATATGAGAAATCCCTTATGAACAGTCAAATCAACAAGTTGAGTAAAGTGGAAAATGCCAACAACACTCCTAACAGATACAATCTCAGGTAAAATAAGAAAGAAGGGAAGTTTGACATCCCTGATCAGCCTCTCATAGCAAAGAATCCTGATAAGCAAGTAGTAAATATTTCCAAGGAAAGGAAAACTCAAAATATCTCGCCAATAGCCAAAGCCTCTGTTCCAGAGGTGAGGGAAATTCCTAAGCCTCCTTTCTCCTATAGTTTTGAGCATGAAATTCAAAAGATCAGAATTCATGTACCCCTCTCGAAACTAGTTAAAAATGAAGATTTCAAAAGGTCCCTCTCCAAACTACTATAGTCTGAGTCCCCCCAGCTTGCCATAGACTCGGTAAATCTCCAAGATGAAAAGTCAGCAGTCATCCTAGGTCCCATGGTGAAAGACAAAAATGAGTCATCCCCTCCCTTCTACACATCCCTAAACATACATGATAAGGTGCATCATAATTGCTTGATGGATTCAAGGGATTCCCATAACCTCATGCCTAAAATAGTCATGGAAGAACTGGGACTGGAAGTAACAAAGGCCTATCATGATTTATACTCTTTTGATTCAAGGAGGGTGCAATGCCTTGGAGTCATCAAAGACCTGGTGGTATGCTTATTTCAACTGCCAATGAAGAGTGTGGTCATGGACATTGTAGTAATTGATATCCCCCCCAAGTTTGGCATGTTGTTGTCAAGATCTTGGATTAAAAATTATGGAGGAACATTACACATGAACCTCACATATGCCACCATTCCATTATTTGGAGGGGAACACAGAAGGTTGTATAGAGAAGCTCACTTGGCCTACATTGTGAGTGATGAAGCAGACCCCACCAATCATCCTATCTTTGCACTTGACATTGATTTGGGGTCTAGTTTATTGCAGCTCACTGATACTCTTGAAGATCCTCTTCAAATCATAAAGAAACTCATATTTGATCATGAAATACCTCCTCCAACTACCTCTGTGTGGAATATGTTCTTTGGCGGAGCTTCTTCTAGTGAAGGCGTTGGTGCTGGAGTGGTTTTTGTGTCACTTTGTCTGGAAATCATATCCCTTTCATACAAGCTAGAGTTTGAAACTACCAATAATGTGGCATAATATGAATATCTTGTTCTAGGTTTAAGGGCTACGAAATAAATGGGAATAGAGGAGGTAGAAGTGTTCGGAGATGCTGAGTTGATAATCTAGCAGGTCAGAAATTCTTATTGGGCTAAACATCCTCGACTCATAAGTCACAAAAATGAGGTATGGGACCTAATTGATAATTTCTTCTTAGCTTTCAACATTTCTTTTATTCCAAGAGAGGAAAATACTTTGGCCGATTCCTTAGTTTTCTCAGCTAGTCTGTTCAGGATCCATCTGCCACCTAAGATCAAATATGATGTTGAGATAAGATATAGGCCATCTGTACTGGACACTATCAAGCATTGGAAGGTATTCGAGGACGATCTTGAAATCAGAAAATTTCTTGAGTCTGTTGATGAATTCTCCGCATTGCACATTGATCAGGACCCTAATCCTGAAGGTGACCCTCACCCTGAGGTATTTTTAAATAAAATTGCTAATCGCCATATTGTTCAGTTTCCTAGCAATCACATCCCAAAGGGATTAGTTCCTTTAGAAAGATTGTTTGATGGGAATTATGTGGCAGTAAAGGGTATGGTTTCAAATGAAGATGTTGATACAGTTGAGTGAAACATTGGCACACAGGAGGAGCCTAAGTTTGTCAAGTTGTCAAGTAGCCTGACCAAAGAATAGAGGACCGAATATACTGAGTTATTAAGAGAATTTTTTGATGTGTTTGCATGGACCTATGAAGACTTCAAGACATATGACACATATGTCATTGAACACATGATCCCACTAAAGGAAGAGGCTAAGCCATTTAGTTAGAAGCTAAGACAGATAAATACCATGTTGATGCTTGTCATGGAGAGAGAAGTGAAGAAGTTATTAGATGCCGAAATTATTGTCCCCTTGACATATTCTGAATGGGTGGCCATCTGGTCCTAGTAAGAAATAAAAGTGGAGAAATCAGGCTTTGCGTTGATTTCAGAAATCTGAATAGAAGCTCAAAGAAGGACAATTACCCCCTACCTAAGATGGAACACATATTGCAGAGGGTAACTAGTGCATCTAGGATATCCATGATTGATGGATTTTCTGGCTACAATCAGATATCAGTCCTGCCTGAGGATAGAGAAAAAATAGCCTTCATCAATCCTTGGGGCACATTCATGTATGCCAAAATGCCTTTTGGATTAATGAATGAAGGAGCAACATTTTAGTGAGCCATGGACATAGCTTTCATCAGGGAGAAAGATCAGTTTGTGGTGATCTATCTGGATGGCATCACAATCTTCTCCAGATATGATAAAGAACATTGTTGTCACTTGAGGAAGGTTTTCTTGAAATGCAAGAAGTTTGGTCTCTCCTTAAACCCCAAGAAATCATTGTTTTCCATGAAGGAGGGGAAGTTGTTAGGCCATATAGTATCAACAAAGGGAGTGAGAATTGATCCCAGCATGTTAGAGGCAATTAAAACCCTGTCACTTCCCAGGTCCAGAAAGGAAGTCTAGGATTTCTTGGAGAAGATTAACTTTCTGAGGAGGTTCATCTCAAATTTTGCTGAGTTGGTGAAACACATCATAGTCATGCTCGGAAAGGGAAATGCAGTAAAATGGATTGCTGAATCCAGGGAATATTTTTTCCAAATAAAAAGGGCATTGACTGAGGCACCTATGCTAATCAGTCCTGATTATTCCAAGGATTTCCTAATTTTTTATTTTTCTTCTTTTGATACAATAGCAACAGTTTTATTGCAGAGAAATGAGGAAGGGCAAGAGAAGCCCATTTCCTTCTTCAGTAAGGCATTAAGAGATGCAGAAATTAGGTATGAGATCATGGAGAAATAGGCCTATGCCTTGGTGAAATCTCTCAAATCTTTCAGAGTCTTTATCTTGCACTCAAGGGTGACTGCATACATCCCTTCAACCTCTGTGAAGGACATCCTTATACATCTTGACATAGATGGGAGAAGGGGTAAATGAATTTCCAAGATCCTTGAGTTTGACCTGGAGATAAAGCCCACCAAGTTGGTTAAATGGCAAGGTTTAGCCAAGATCTTGGTTGAATCCAATTGTAAGGCTTTGGGGGTAAATTTCATCCACATTCACTCAGAAAATCAGCAAGCTGGGTTGTCAAATGGCAGTCCTCAAAGAAGCCCTCCATTGGCAGAATGCTCCTGGTATAAAGATGTTATATATTTCCTACAGGATTTAAAGCCCCCTGATGAAATGGGGAAGAGTAAGGAAAGAGCTTTAAATCTCAAAGCAGTCGAGTATTTCCTTATTGACCTGATATTGTACTAGAGAGATCCTCTAGGGGTGTTTCTGAGGTGTCTGAACCCACAGGAGGTCCATAAAGTTACGTTTGATTTCCATAGTAGCCTATGTGGAGGGAACCATTTCTGGAAGACCACGGCCCACAAAATTCTCAGGGCTGGGTACTACTGGCCCACCTTATTCATTGATGTTTGTAGAGAGGTCAGAGCCTGCATCAAGTGCCAAAGGTTCTCAGGAAAGAAGCAGCTCAAATCTCTGCCACTAAAGCCTGTAATAGCTTCAACAATATTTCAACAATGGGATTGGACTTCATTGGAGAAATTCATCCACCTTCAAGTGGCCAACATAGTTGGATCCTGACTGCAAAAGACTATTTCACCAAGTGGATAGAAGTTGTCCCCACCAGGAGTGCCTCACACAAGGTAATTATCAGCTTCCTGGAGGATATCATAGCCAGATTTGGTTGTCCAAATAGAATTGTCACTTATAATGCTGCTTCTTTCAAGTCTGAGCCTCTGGTTAAGTTCTGTGAGAAGTTTGAGATTTCACTTATTCACTCCACTCCCTATTATCCTCAAGGCAATGGACCAGCAGAATCTTCCAATAAAATTCTGATCAAGCTCATTAAGAGATTATTGGAAGACAATAAGAGGTCCTGGTATTCAAAACTCAAATTATCTATGTGGTTTGATCAAGTGACAACAAAGAAGTCCCTAGGCACCTCCCCTTTTCAGCTTTTTTATGGGACAAAAGTTGTATTTCCCACTCAGCTCGCTCTAACTGTAGAAAAATTATTTCAAGATTATGAAGGAGAGCCAGACCATATGGTCAGAAGAATTCATCAACTAGTGGAAGTGCAGCAGACCATGGAGCAGGTAATCAACAGAGCTCACAATCATCAACAGAAGATCAAGCGAGCCTTTGACAGGAAGGTCAGAAGAGAGGAATTTGAGCTGGGAGATCTGGTGCTTAAGTGGGATGCACCCAGGTAGGATAGAGGCAAACACGACAAGTTTGATGCCCTCTGTATTGGTCCCTTCAAAATCTATGAAGTATTTTTAAACAACACCTACAGGTTGTAGGATTTGGAGGGCGAAGAAGTTTTTAATGGCCCAGTAAATGGGCATTTCCTAAAAAAATGTTTTTTTTTTAGCCTTAGACGGCTCCTCTGTTTTTGTAAATATTGTTTTGCTGTTGTTTTTTTTTTTGGCTTAATAAATGACTCCATAGCCCAAAAACAAGGCACTGAAACTGCAGGAGTTCTTAGAGCATCATAGGGACGAATCTATCCCCCATGGAGCCTAATGTTAGAAACAATTCTAGTATGGGTCGTCTTCTCTCCTAAGTCGAGCCCATGGTGCAAAAGGGCGAAGAGGTAGGCTAAAGAACCACTAAAAGGAGATCATACGTGACCTGTGATAGAAGTGCCCAAGCGTATATCTCAGAGAATCTCACTCTGGTCTCAAAGTCAAGTGAACAGACAAAGATTTCTTTTCAACGACCATGATTTGTCGAGGAAGCAGATCGATGATTGGCGGGAATTCGCAATTAGCAAAGTTGTGCGAGGTTTAGTGTAAGAGATAGCACCCATATTACATGATTTGATTTGGGCCATCCGATCCTGTAGGGACAGGTGGAAAATTTTCAATGTTTCAGGGATCGACATCTTGGGGTTATCGACAACAAGTGCATCATGGATCCCCGATGCGAAAATTCCCGAAAGGATCTAGACCATTGATCAAGGGAGGGTCTCAGTCGTCCGGCCTCAGGGCTATGTGGCGTGCCTTTTAGTCGTTTCGTCATTTCAGCTATCAGGACTTCAAAATACAAGGGGTCTCACATCCACTACATCTGGAATCACCGAAACGCAAAATGAAAAAGCCACTAGGAATTGGGCCCATGGTCCTGGCACCTAATCACAAAGGAAACAGGCCTGGAAAAAGGGCGCTAGCATTTATCATGTGGCAAGGCGGGTCCTGAAACGTCGAAATCATCTCAGTCGTCCAACCAAAGGGACATGTGGCGCATGATCAAGCCCGATCACCATTTTGGCTACCGGGACTTTGAAAGACAGGGAGTCACTCCTCCATTTCGTTACAAAACCCCAAAACGTGAAGTGTCAAAAGTGCCTTTGAATATAGGCATAGGGTCATGACCTGTGGTCACTTGGTGTGATAGAAAGAGCTACGCAAAGGGCCAAAGCGTCGGGTTTGTTAGAAAAACCAAGACCATAGAGAAATAAAATAAAAAAAATGCGGAAATAAAACACAAAAGATACACAATACAAGAGAGACACATATTTACATGGTTCACCCAGTATGGGCTACATCCACCAGAGAAATTGCCAGGTCTTTTCTTTATTATTATCCAGCAAAATGAAGGGATACAACCTACAGCAAAACCCGCTGTAACTTCCTCTTATTTCTCTCACAGTCTCCTCTCTCAGAATACAATACTCACCAACATACATAGCTGCAATACATTTCCCTCATAAAAGAGGGTTGCCTTCTAGGGAAAAAAACCCTAACATAATCTCTATCATTATATCTGTGACCTTATAATGAAAGGTCCATATTTACAATGAAATTACAATATACTTTCACAAGGCAATTTTTTCTTCGGGGGCTTCGCTCCCGAACCCCCACTGAGGGACCACTTGCTCCTAGACCCCCCAGCCGGGGGGATAGCACTCACAGACCCCGCAGAGGGGGTACCCCCCCTCTGCACTCCCTCATGTGGAAGAGTGTAAATACTTCATGGGGTATAAACATGGCTGAAAGTAAAAGACCTCTAAATCAGGAAGATAATCAGGCTCCACAACCAACAAGCTCCCACTTGGAGACTGACCTCAACAACTCCATCGCTATTGTATATGATGGACTCTGAACCTTCTTGGACCTGGAAAATTTCTCATCTTCATCTTCATTCTTCAAGACCAACTGAAACTGAGCAAGAACTCAGTTTTTCCTTGGTTACTCCCTTTGTTAACATGTCTGCAGTATTCTGGCTAGTGTGTATCTTTTCCAGCTTCAATTGTCCATCTTCCAAGGGATCGTATGAAGTGGTACCTCAACTGTATATGCTTAGTCTTCAAATGGAAGGTTGAGTTCTTTGCAAGGTGAATGGAACTCTGACTGTCACAGTGCAACCTATTGTTTTCCTGCTTCTTTCCCAATTCCTCCATAAACCTTTGTAACCAAATCATCTCTTTACTAGCCTCTATAGTAGCAACATACTCTGTCTCTGTTGTTGAAAGTGCAACAACCTTTTGCAGTTTCGAAATCCAACTTACTGTTGTTCCACCTATAGTAAAAACATACCCTGTGGTGCTGCTCCTGCTGTCTTTGTCACCTGCCATATCTTAATCAACATATCCCTATAGAAAAGTGTTTGAACCTCCAAAACACAATGCATGTGTAGTAGTACCTCTCAAATACCTAAGAATCCACTTTACTGCCTCCCAATGTTCTTTACCTGGATTGTTCATATACCTACTCACAACTCCCATTGCATGTGCAATATCTGGTCTTGTGCAAACCATTGCATACATCAAGCTACCAATTGCTGATGAATATGGGACCCTGGACATGTATTCTATCTCCTCCTGTGTCTTGGGACACATTTCCTTAGTTAATTT
>ML778687.1:33923-48113 GCA_009831015.1 Picea engelmannii | reverse complement strand
ATTCACTTTGTCATCTTCAAAAATTCATTTCTCCTCAACCATGAGGATCCACGTGACGTGCCACATACCACCAGAAAGAGCATGATGTATACTATCCATCCATGGGTGTTTTATCTACATGTGCATTTTCCTTCATGTCCAAAAACTTCATCAATCTTGTGGTCCAAAACCCATGACTAGGGTTGACATCAATGACAACAACCAAGCTTCCAACATATGCGACTTGTCAAGCTTAAATATGGCAAGGTTGACGAGGTGTCTGATCCAGATTTAGGAGCGGAATGAATTGATTAATAGATTGGATACAATAAACACTGAGATATGAAGAATAAAACAAATATCCAATGAACAATATCTTCTATTAAATAATGAAATAGGCTAACACTATAAAATTGCAGAACTGAAACACTTGCTCGAATGGTGGTAGTTATCTCTAAGAAGAGATGTGGATGCTACGCGCATCCGTCTAAGCAAAATGTATTACAATGAGGCCCCAGAGGCCTTTTTTCTATTACTCATGAATTCCAAAACCCTAGAAATCCAAAAACCTAACCCTAGAAGGTGAAACACCAAAAGTTATGTGGGCCCTATGGGTAAGTTGGTGTAATTTGGTACCTCAACTTCCAAGCATCGTAACTTTTGCATACGACCTTTGTTTTAGGTGCATGATAGCTCGTTGGAAAGAGATTTCAGAGAAATACACATTTTGTCATTGAACTCTGACTTTGTCTACAGTTTGACTGTGGTGAGCCAAAAACACAACGTTTAGGGCCCCAAAACGGCCCTGGAAGTACAACAAGATGTGATGACATGAAAACATACAAAATAAGTCAGTTAGATTAGGCAAGAGGCCACCCGTATCCACCTAGAGGATGTGTGGGGCTTCAGACAACCCTAGAAGTGTAGAACCCACAATTACAAAGAAGTACATAAGAACGTGTTGAATAAAAAATAGACACAAGGATCCAATTTCAATAGGAGGGTGGCCACCAATATCCACCCGGATCAATCATTCCCCCTTAGGAAGAAATGGTCTCCATTGCATTGAGTTCCCCCATCAGGTGAGGAAACTTCTGCTAGATTTGGCCCTGGCTGAGCCACTTTCCTTGGTGTAGGAGTTGCCTTGCCTTGACAACCCAATAAAGTTGGATCTATTGTTGGCGAGTGCCCTTGACCTATGTGTCTACTATCTGGTTAGTGGATGCTTATTCCATGCAATTAGGGTTGAGCTCTGTTGGTGTCAGTTGTTCTGTGATCTCATAGGTGTCCAATAACGGTGGAAAATATGGTTCAAGGAGGTCCACATTGAATACTGGATGTATACAAAATAAGGGTGGAGTGTTGAGCTCAATATCATTGCTACCCACAGCCTTGGTGATAGTGTAAGTCCCATAATGAAGTGGTCGAAACTTTCGATGGGGCTTAGTGAGATGATCCTTCTGAAAATGTAACCAGAGTTTGTCGCCAACCTGAAACTAGTGTGGTACCCTATGTTGATCATGTTGTTGCTTGTACTTAGCATTGGATTTCTGCAAAATCTCTTGGACCTATTTGCAGATGTGTTGAATCCACTCAATGAATCTGGTAGCTTTGTTGATCGAAGACTGATCAGGGGAAGAGTCTGTCAGTGCGATGGCAAGAGGAAGTGCAACATAAATGGGTCCAAAGGGTTGGAATCCTAGACCCACCTGAAATGGGATATGGCTGGTGGAACTATGGAGAGCCCTATTGTAACTGTGTTGGACATATGGGAGACTCTTGTCCCATGTACGTGGATGTTTAGAATTGTACATGTGCAGGATGTGCATAATCATCTGATTGACGACCTCTATTTGACCATCAATTTGGGGTTGGAAAGAAGTGGATTTTGTGAGCTTGGTGTGCAATAGAGACCAGAGACTCGACCAAAAGGTGCTAAGGAACCTGTTGTCTTGGTTAGAGATGATGGTCTATGGTATCCCAAAGTGGACCCACACTCGTTTGAAGAAGATCTTGGTAGTATCTGCCACTATAAAATTATTCTTACAGGCTGTGAGGATGGCCATCTTCTAAAAATGATCAATGACCACAAACACATAGTCATTCCCTTGCTTGGTGGACAAAAAACTAGACATGTAATCTATTGAGATGGATTCCCAAGGATTCTCAGGAATAGGAAGAGGGGTGTATAAGCCTTGCTTCTTGATGGTTGGTTTGGAAATAGCACAAGAAGTGCAATATCTAATATACTTGTTGACGTCCTGTCAAATTTTTGGCCAATAAAAATGTTACTAAAGAATGACCACAATTTTCTCTACGCCAAAATGTCCTACCACCCGACTGAAGTGGGCTTCCCAAATCATCTTTGCACGCTCACTTGTAGGAACACAGAGATGGCCCAGGTGGCATAAGACTCTGTCCTGAATGTGAAAATCAGTGACAGTTGTGCATGTACCCAAGAGATGATATGTGGTGGCGAAGTTCGGATCTTGCTGACAAAGTTGGGGCCACTTAGATGCTTCATGTCCATAGGAATGGATCACAGTGGTGAGTGCAGCCATAGGAGGCCAACTTAGGTAGTCAGTGACATGATTGGATATACATGTCTTATACTTGATCTTGAGATGGAATTGTTGCAGGTAGATTGACCACTTCTGATATGGGTTGTTCTGCAATTTCCACTGTGTCTGTATGAACTGCAGAGGCTTGTGATCAGTGTGTATGATCGTCTCTTTCCCCGGAATGTAATGTTTCCATTGATGATAGGATTGAAAAATGGAATACATTTCCTTGTCATAGGTGGGGTATTTACAGACAATATCAGAGAGTGTCTCACTATGGTATGCCACAAGGTTCTCGTGTTGAGTGAGAACTGCACCCACAACATATTTAGATGCATCAGTCTCAATCTCGAATGGTTGCTACAGATTGGGCGAGGAGAGTATTGGAGATGAGCACAAGCGATGATTTAGATCATCGAATGCTTGTTGTTGATCCTTCCCCCACATGAACTTGTCCCTACCACCACCCTTGGTCACCTGGCTGAGGGCCCATGTAATATGGGAGAATCCCAACACAAACCACTGGTAGAAGTTATCTAGCCCCAAGAAGCTCCGAAGCTTGATCAGTGTGGTCAAGGCTGTCCAGTCATGGATGAATTGGATCTTAGCTGGATCAACATGTACCCCATGCTCATCAACAATTTAGCACAAGTATTGGACCCTGTTCATGCCAAAAGAGCATTTTTTCAAGTTGGCATAAAGCTAGTGCTGTCGTAGAGTGCTCAAAACTTGTTGAATATGCTGCATGTGCTCCTCCCACGTTCTGCTGAAGATGAGGATGTCATCCAAATATACTACCACAAAGGAGTTGGTGAAGGGTCTCAATACATCATCCATCAACCATATGAAAGTGGTTGGTGCATTTGTTAATCCAAAGGGCATGACTAGCCATTCGTAGAGACCTTCTTTAGACTTGAAGGTTGTCTTCCATACATCAGTTGGTTCGATGGGAACCTGGTGGTATCCAGACTTTAGGACAATATTGTTGAAGAAATTTCCCCCCTTGAGTTGGTCAAGAAGGTCATCAATCCTGGGAATGGGGTAGTGGTTTCTGACTATGATTTTTTTTAAGGATCTGTAATTAATGCAGAGTTGCCAAGTCTCATCCTTCTTCTGTACCAGTACAATTGGGCTTCATCAACGGGAGGAGTTGGGTCTAATCTGCCCCTTTTGAAGAAGCTCTTGGATCTGATGCCCGATTTCTTCATTCTCCATCAGCGAACATCAATAAACTAGTACATTAGGTAGAGGTGCGTCGGGGGTCAGATCAATTGGATGCTTGACTTGGCAGTGTGTCAGTGCCCCTGTAGGTGAGGCAAAGATTTCTTTGTATTATTCCATGATCCTGTCTACTTTCTTCTACTGCAAAGAGAGGCACTGTGTAGAGGCCATGGATGTGGCGATGGCCTTCTACTTATTTTGAGCACAAATCACAAAGAAGACAAACTTCTCGGTCTGTGAAATGACATTACTGCATTTTTTAGCAGAGATTAAAGAAATAGCAGTAAGCGGGGCCACCTATGGGATCCTATACAATTGTCTACACAAAGTAATAATAATACTGCGGGTTCTAGACTCATACACAAAATGAAACTTCCACAAATATGATTGTCCTAAAAGAACATCACAAAATTCCAGGGGAGAAATATTACACAGTACCTCATCTTTGAAAGGCTTGATGTCGTAGGGAAGACAACACTGTTAGCTGACACGGAGATATCTTCCTTCATGAAGCCAACCAATGGTGTAGGGATGCGGGTGCAGTGTCATTGGCAGGTCTAGCTGCTTGACAACCTTTTCTAAAATTAGGTTCTTTTTACTACCGTTGTTGACGATGAAATGAATCGAAGCCCCCTTGACCCACATCTGCGAGTGAAAGAGGAATTCCCCTTCCTTTGGTTCTTCTGGTTCACTTGGCCAAACTTTTGTGGTAGTGACAATGGCACTAGGTTCAACATCAATAATCCGCTTCCTTCCTTCAAGATTTGATTTAGATTCAGAATCGGCCTCTGACTCAGAAGCCTTCAACTCGGCCATGAGGGACTGCTTGGAATTTTATGGTACTCACACCATTTTCCCATGTCATTCTTCATCTTCTCATTGCCCTTCTTGTGTTGTGGCTTGGATGGATTTTCCTAAGGGTGGCCATCTTGAATTGGTCCCTTGTTGTGTGGGTTGGGGCTGCCTTTTCCCTGCTTCGGCTGTGAGGGGTTTGTAGATCCAAATTCTCGTTGTTTTTGCTTAAATTTATTCTCGATCTTGACAACGTATCTATAATCCGTGCCCAATGAGGCGATATCCAGGAACTCCATTTTTTATTGAATGTATCTATGAAAACAACCAGGGTATTTGAGCATGAGATGATGCTTAGAGTATTTGATACCCAATTTGGTCATAGGGTATGGAAAATATTGGTGAAATATGGTATTGTCTAGTCCCTTTATTGACGTAAGCTGGTCCATCTGGTGTATTGGTCCTCGTAGCTTCCAACAGGGTAGTATTTTTATTTAATGGCGTCCTAGAAGGAATACCATGTAGGGGCCACCATGAACATTGTATATTTCTCCATGTCCCTTTTCTTAGAGTAAGTATCCCACCAGTCTTTAACATGGGGAATGACCTTGAGGAGGGAAAAAGTGATATTTTCCCTATTGGAAAAATTATGGACCGAAAAAGATCCTTTGAACAGATTCAACCATTTATCTACAACATCCGCATCTATTAGTCCTTCAAATAATGGAATATAAAAATTTACATGTACCTTGAAGGGGGTTGCATGGTCGCTTGATGAATATGCTTCTCCTGTGGGCAATCATCGAAGGATCTGCATGAAGTTGTCCATCATTTCATTCCTTTGTCATGTGAGGGATTCCTCGAGAAACATTTTAATAGGATATCCTACCCCATCATATTTATTTTCATCCCCCATGGGTTTTTGTCAATCTCAGCGCGACCGATCATGTAATGGCTCGATTGGTTTGAGTTCTAACTTCTTGTACCTAGATCTTGTCGAGGACATGCACGAAGAAAAATAAATGAAGAGTAGACCGCTCTGATACCAATGATCCATATTTAAGAGTGGAATGAATTGATTAACAGAATGGATAAAATAAACAAAGAGATATGAATAATAACACAAATATCCAGTGAATAATATCTTCTATTAAATAATGAAATAGGTTGAGACTATAAAACTGTAGAACTGAAATATTTGCTCGAATGGTGGTAGCTATCTCTGAGAAGAGATGTGGCTGTTACATGCATCCTTCTGAGCATAATGGATTACAATGAGGATCCAGAGGCATTTTTTGTATTACTCATGAATTCCAAAACCATAGACATCCAAAAACCTAACCCTAGAAGGTGAAACACAAAAAGTTATGTCGGCCCTATGGGTAAGTTGGTGTAATTTGGTACCTCAACTTCCAAGGGTCGTAACTTTTGCATACGACCTTCGTTTTAGGTGTGTGATAGCCCGTTGGAAAGGTATTTTTGAGATCTCAACGTTTCTCCATCAAAATATACTTTGTTTACATTTTGACTGTGGCAAGCCAAAAAGAAAACGTTTAGGTCCCCAAAACGGCCCTAGAATTAGAACAAGATGTGCTTACATGAAAACATACAAAATAAGCTAGTTGGATTAGATGAGAGGCCACCCATATCCACCTGGAGGATGTGTGGGGATTCAGATAGCCCCATAAGTGTAGAACCCACAATTACAAAGCAGTACATAAGAAAGTGTTGAACAAAAAATGGACACGAGGAACCAATTGGAATAGGTGGGTGGCCACCAATATCCACCTGGATCATTTTCCTATTGGGTGGATCTTCCCCTAGGTCAAGGAGAGTTTACAAGAGGTCCCTCTCTAAGACATGTAAAGTGTATGAGGTGTATGGGGTCAAGACTCAATGGGCATAGGGCTCATGAAATACAAGGGGTCATAGTGTCTCATTAATGGGTGTCTTTGTAGAGGGTGTGTGGTACCTTCGTCAGCAATGCACTTTTTCCAAGCCCGTCTATTGCCTTTTATATTTATTTATTTATATTTTCTTTCATAATAGCATAAGGAGAGATTGAAGGTCACTTCCCTAGAGTGGTGACCAAGTGATGGGAATGTCACCCACAAACACCTAATGGAAATGATAAGGTTGGCTCATGATGATACCCCCTTTCTCTCAACCATGCAATTGAGAGCCATTTCCCTGGTTTGGTGACCACATGAATGACAATGTCATACCACTAGATATCCATGGACGTGATAGTTCGGATCATGATGAGAGCTCCTATCCTTCAACTAACCTTTCAATCATTTCTTTATTATATTGTGGGTCCCCTTTATTCAAAGATAAGCGTTTCATTTCTTTCTTGGGTGATCCCTGGGCAAAGCATCTAGAAGGTTTATATAAGGATTTTATATTTTACCCAACACCAACCCCTCTGGGCCTTTAGCCCCTTCTTCCCATAGAATGAGGGAAAACCCCTTCTTGGGTCAATATACCCTAAAATCCCAAGAGATAAGGAAATGGAGGGGAATAATTATGGAAAGTGGTAAGTATGGTCGGGAACAGTACGATGGCTCATTAAGGGAGTTCCCAATAGTAAACCCATCCCCAAGGAACATCACTTACTAGGGCACAATGTCGACCACCAAGGTGAAGCAGGGAAAAAGGAATAATGTCCAAGAACATGTCATGAAATATAGATAAATCTAAGATAAATCACAATCAAATGGCTTAAATATTGAAATGATGCTCACCATAATACTGACTTGTACCTCATGGAGCATGGCCCACTACCTTTTGGAAGCCAGTTGGTATTGTGGATGCCATCTAAAAATGTGTGACCATCTGTGCAAAGAGTAATGTTGGTCATGTAGTCTCTCAACACTCCATATATGCAACCTGATGGCCTCAAGACATCATCTCCTTATTTACCCACAAAATGGGGATAATAGGATTAATGGGGTTTTTGAGGAGTTTTCATATGCCTTGAGTCTTAATCCATCTTCATTAATTTGTTTGTGATTTATACATTTACCCCTTTGACTTATTAAGCACTCAAATCATTGAATTCATGTACTGGGTTGAGTGAGGAAGTCATCCAATTGAGTTATGACAACATGGGTTGAATGTAATCATCTTTGGGGGGAAAGTAAGAGTTAAGTAAGTATGGGAAAAGAGGAAATTTGAGCAGGAAAATAGAGTAGTTATAAAATTAGCAAGGAGGGATGAAAGCCATAGTTGATTCTGGGGAAAGAATGGCCATCCATAGTCAATATTGGAGACAACTTGTTGAAGCTAGAAATTATGTTGAGAATGAGATTGTTATGCGCGTGAGAGAGTTTTTGTTGAGAAAAATACCCAAGATAAAGTGAGCTTACTATGTGAGAACTCTTGTTGCTGCTAGATTTCCTCGAGCTCCCTAGTAGGGATATTCTTGGCTGGTCTGTGTTGGAGCCTTGGAGGGGATGAAAATTATTTGAGGGACTATGGTGCAAAGAAGGAAATATCATCCCTTGGGTTGTGTATATTGATGGGTAAGATATTTGGGTGGTTGGAATTTCTATAGGATTTGTGTCACTATTTTTTAGTGGATTTTGAGTTGTTACATTGGACTATGGACACCCATAGGAGCTTGTCTTTCCTTGTGGATTCATAGCCCCAGCTCGGGTGTGACTTGTTGCTGAGGGAATCAGAGCAACAAAGTCTATGGTTGGGTGGAACATCCTTTGTCTACATCTAGTTTTGTAAATTGTTTTTAGAAGATAAGTGTTTTAATCACTGTGTTATTTATAGTTTTATGCAATGATTGAATGTTGCATTTACTCTGTATTTTGTATATATGAATGATGTTGTATGTGTTTAATTGTATATGTGCATGTTTAAATTAGTTGTATTCATGAGGCTAATTATTAATGATATTTGCATGAGTGTGTATCTCATGTTGTTAATATTTCCACATTTAAATTGAATGATAGTCAATTTCATAGTAACATGGCTCAGCCAAAATGGTAAGTTTGGCATGTTATAGAATGGTATCAAGGACAATTTTTGTGGTAGCATGCCTCAGTGAATATCTGGGAATATCAAATATTGGTATCTGAGCCTTTGGTTCAACACTGGACTTGTATGGGATGAAGACTAGTGTAGTTTTGACAAATTCATTGTTGCAGAGCATTAGTCTCCATCTAATTTTGGAAAATGGTAAAATTCAAAGTGAAAATTCCCAAATTCTAGGTGAAATATGCATGTTATTTGGAAATGGAATGTCGAATTGACAATCATTGGGACAAGTTCATCCATGGGAAGTTGTAATGCCCTTCCTAGGGATTCATAGTTAAACAACGAGTTTGTAATCTAATTGACATTCTGTTTGCATGAAATCCTAATTTATGTTTCTGTTCTAGCAATTAAACAATTAAATTTCAACATCTCAATCAATTTACATAGTGCATGTAGTCACCTAATACATTTTCAATATATAGATATATATCTTTAAATTCCATCTATAGTAAAATAGTAAATTAGCAAAAACAATACCTCTTGAACAAGAAGTTTGTCCTGACTATTGTTGTCTTCTTTGTCTGCTTGAATTTCTTGACTGCCTAAAAACTAAATCTTTACCTCCCATCCAGCTAGGAACAGAGCCTCTCTAACTCCCTAGTTCCAAGCCCAAAATCCCAGCAACCAACCACCTCGTACGCAACCAAATTCTTCTCGAATAATTTCTCCTCCCCTTCTCTCTCAAATGATCCCTCCAAATGACCAACTCCCCCTTCCTTATCCCCCCATCCACCGACTCCTTCCGTCATAAATTCTCTATATACCCTTAATACAACAAAATGCTCATTTCCTTTATTGTTGCATTATTTACTCCTTTAATTAAATAACGATAAAATCTAATTAGTTAAATAATCTAATTGACTTAATTAAATTAATGATTAATTAATTATTTAATTAACTTTAATACAATAATGATTTAAATTACATTACTTAATTATATTTATCAATTAATCCATTTGGGGCATTACATACACCCACCCTTCAAGAAACTTCATCYCGGAGTTATGGTAATTCACAATACAAGGATAATAATAACATTATTCATACATCTAGATCAGATAAGMAATATCATCAATTTAATACACTCATAAATACTAGTGTACTTGCACAAGACATGTAAGTGTAGTTGACACATACATAACTCATGCATGTACTAATGGAAATAATTAACACATCTAATGCAATTCATGTATGGTTCCAATCAAGTTAACAATGCAATTAACTTCATAATCATAGATGATTTTAGGGGCTAAATTTCACCATTGGGATAATTTTCCATTGTTTTTTCCAAAAAAAGATTCACCAATTTCCATTTTTTCTAAAAATGATTCTCCCAAATTCCGTAGAATAAAACAATTTTACCTTAAAAATCGCCAAAAGTTTATAGAAACTATATAAAATCCTTGAAATTTGAATATTTTTATAAAACTATCGTCAATCATTTTACATTTTCCATATTAAGGAGTAGTAAGATTAGCCTAGGATTCTACATTTTAATATAGATTTTCATCCTTAAAATTATCCCTGTTCATAATGAATAAATCAACCATTTACAATATTAGCAAAATCCTTCAATTATAATAACTTAGAACAAAACAACATTTACCTAGATAATTGTAATTCAATTAAGTTTTTTTTTTAATGCAGAACAAGAGAAGATCAAACACTTCTGCTATAAGATTAAAACCCCACACATTATCAACTACTTTTAATCATATTTCCTCGCTAACCTACTTCCATATTCCATCCATATCCTTCCTCCGTTGGACTATCCTGGAGTGTCAACTATATTGACCTAACTCCAGATAGAACCCGTAAGCAGAAGTGTCAACTACCTTGACCAAGCTTCCTCGATAGGCAACTGACAGTCATCATCACATGTCTAGGGGAGCGTGACATAAAACCATCCTCCCATGACTCCAGGTTTCGGAGGATACACGATGGGAAATGCCTCCACCTCTCCTGATAGAACTAGGTTCAACACCCTATCATGGACCATATGGTGGCACTGTATTGCTAGGATTTTGTCATCATATATTCAGTTTCAAGCATTCTCGCTACCTAAAAAACCTGCACTTTCCCACATATCATAGCAATGCATTTGAACCAACATAATTTAACATAAAAATATTCATACCATATTGTTTCTTGGTCGATGTTCATGACATCAACCATTTATTACCATCATCCTTTGTCTATTTGTATGGAATGTCAAAGTAGTATAGGGTGTATCATAGAAAAAGAGTGATGTTTATTAAAAGGTGGGAAGCTTTCACACTTAAAAGGGAATAATCTGTTTTTTGAATTATATGTATTTTTTATTTTTGTGGTTTAGTAGTTGGGAGAAAGTGTTTTAATATTCTAAATTTAAACCATTTTTTTCAAGAAAACTTTCACATAGAGAAAATTATTTAACTACTTCCCGATGATTTATGGATGGTAAACGTGGTAAACTGTCATCTTTGATTACAGATTCTAACCTCAGGGCGATTAAAAGAGTTGAACTCATGACCTCCCCAACTTTGGGGGAGAGATAAGAAGTCTCGTGTCTAGCTCATGACCACTTGAGCTAACACTCAAGGCTAAATTCAAGTGAGCTTTTATATGAGAAGAAAAATATTTGATTTTTCAAAATTGTTTTTTCTTTTCATAAAAAGGATTTGATCTAAACAAGTTAGGAGAATTATAAGGGTGAAATTTGTTAGACAGTTGAGAGGGGGGGTGAATCAGTTGTTTACGTGCTTAAACAATTATGGTTCTTTTAAAACTCTTTGTAGAGACACTGAATGATGATCACAATAATGCAAGGAAATAAACAATGGCACTTTCAGCATCATTCACATATATGAGAAACACAGAGACAGATATTTCCTGAGGAAACCCATGCAGGGTAAAAACCTCTTTTTCTTTATATGATAAGTAATGGTTACATTCTTTACAGTATCATACATATGAGCACCAACTCATAATGAGGCTACAACCTAAGCTTTGCAAGTTGCAACTTGCTGAGAGCACCAACTCTCTGTTTTCTCTAGCACCAACTAGAAGGAAGCACCAACTCCCTGGTTTCTCTAGCACCAACTAGAAGGAAGCACCAACTCCCTGTGCTCAATCACCCACTTGAACCTTTGAGGACACAATTCCTCCCTAGCTCCTCCCAACCACCCTAAAATATAAATATTTGCTACCAAAACTTATTACAGTGATATGATGTTCCACAATGGCTTACCAGACTCATTACTGTTCTGCTGCATTTCGTTGCTCTGTCTGCCTCACTACCTTTCTGTACACATCACTTGCGTTGTCTGTTCTTCCATTTTTTTTATGCTCTGTGCACCATGTTCATTCACTGCACAGTTCCTCTTCTATGCTCTTCAGCTGCTGCACTCTCCTCCTTCTTCACACATGAATTACCTTCACCAACAACAATCACAACAACCTCCAACAGCAACAACAACCTCATCTCTTCTCTGTACCATGTATTTATAGATTCTGTGCACCTTGTGCATGCAATGTTTGCAATGCCTCTGCATGCTGACACCGCTCCGTTATCCTCCACCTCCCGAGTGCTTTGCGTGATCATCATCGCGACTCTTCAACTTCTCTGGCAGTTCAACCCCTGTGTCTATCATCACTAGGTGTTAAGATGAGATTCCTTTTTCTTTCTGGTAGTTGAGACTCTTCGTCTTCTCTGTTACAGTCGAGCTCATCCTTTCTATTTTAGTTACGAGCTCAAACCCTCATCCAGCTATCAATTTCCTTCACGAATCGTCTTCATTCCACTGGTAGATTCCATGTAACTCTTCATCTCCTCTGGAAATCACACAGAAGTCTCTTCGCATCCTCTAGTAGAAACCATCAATGGTTTCTAGCAGTTTCACTATGCCGTGCAACAGTAGCCCTCTGATCTCCTTCAGTTTCATCTGCACCATTGAATGATCTTCATTAAACTTGCCTTTATTTCATATTTCCGCATTTCTCCTTTTCGTTAATCCTACTGTGAAGTTTCTCGACTTTCCAAGTTGCGATCCCTGAAACGCCGAAAAGGATCTTGTCTGCACGTACTCTTCTCTTCATCTCTTCGATGGTGTGATCACTGGCTAAGACCACACGCTTATGCATAAAAGACACTTCATATTTCATGAGTTTATAAACTTCATCGAGTCTGATTGACGGTTGAAATCTCCATAGATCCGATGGTCCAGATCTTATCGCGATCTCGCATTTCGTTGTTCCTTAGATGGAGATTCTTGTCACTCCAAGTCGCGATAGGTGAAGCTTCGAGATGGAGCTCAGATCGACAGTCAACGTTCTTGGTGATCCGATGGTCCTAATCTTTTCGCGATCTCGCATCTCGTTGTTCCTTAGATGGAGGTTCTTGTCACTCCAAGTCACGATAGGCGAAGCTCCGAGATGGATCTTAGATCAACGGTCCAGAATCCTTGGTGATCTGAAGGTCGAAATCTTATCGTGAATTCGCATCTCGCGATTCCTGTGATGGAGGTTCTCATTACTCCAAGTCGCGATAGGCAAAGCTTCGATATGGATCTTAGATCAATGATCCAGAATCCTTGGTGATCTGATGGTCGAGATCTTTTCGTGATCTCGCATATCGCGAGTTTGAACCTCTTTCCTTTGGATTTCCCGATCTGCGAAACTCCAAAATGGCGTCTTTGTGGTGCTCTGATTTTTCTCCACGCATCCTCTTGATCCAACGGTCCACGACTATCCTTTGAGATGGACGGTCCTCCTGCTTTCGGGATTTGGTGAGCCCCTTTTCTCCTTGCACTTTAAACACCGTGCAGGTTTTCCTCGATCCAATAGTGGTTGGATCCTGCGCTCAGATCTAACGCCTAAGATCTATCCTCCTCTTCATCACGCGCTCTTCTTGTCTTTATTCAGATCTGACGGCCCTCATTCCGTCGGGAATTTTGGATGGGATCCAACGATCAGTGACGCTTCTCCTCCAAGCTTACACATCCTTCTTACTTGGAATAATTTCGACTCTGCGTTAATTCCTCCTGAGCCTACGTTGTTCCTGTTTGTCCATTGATGCACACTTTGATCCTACCATCTTCACTATTGTTCTTGCCATCAATGACAAGCATATGCTACCTGTTAAACATTTTCCAACAATCTCCCCCTTTGGCATTGATGGCAACTAAGGCACCCGAATTCTTTTCTCCCCCTTTGAAATCAATGTCAAAGAAGGGACATGCTCCCCCTGAGTTGTTGCAGTAATTTTAGGAGGCATTAGATATTCAAACAATACACAACTCCCCCTAACAAGATGGACTTTTTAGGTGTGAAATGAAATGACACCCAGCTTCTGTCTGAGATATTCAAACGGTGTCTTGGCTAGGGGCTTAGTAAAGATGTCTGCAAGTTGTTCTGTAGTGGGAATGTAATGGACCTCAACAATCTGATTGGTGACCTGCTCTCTGAGAAAATGATATTTTATGGGAATATGTTTTGTCTTGGAGTGGAGGACAGGATTTTTAGACACACTGATGGCACTTGTGTTATCACAATGAATTGGGATCGGTGCAGTATATTTTACCTCTAAGTCTGCAAGTGTCTGAATCAT
>ML778687.1:19733-33100 GCA_009831015.1 Picea engelmannii | reverse complement strand
TGTGTTGGCTTCATTAAAATTCTTGGGTTCCAGCATGGATATGAGAGCTATATGAGATTGTTCGGTGGTTCTGATTAGCTCTCTCCTGGTTTGTACCCCTTTGTCTTTTTCTCCAATTATCTGACTTGCAGGATGATTCTTTTGAATGATTCTGGAGGAAGAATTTGTAGTTGACTGCTGATTTGAGTCTGTCTGAGTGTCTAAGTCTTCATCTGATTCAGAGTCTTCATTCTCTGATTCTTGGACATGTTCATCTTCAGCTTTAGTTGTGTCTTCTGCAGAAATCTCATTACTGTACACCTCTCTTGCTGGGATTCCTTCATCAATTTTTACATCAATACAGTCAACCATTTTATGCAGCCTCTTATTATAGCATATGTATCCTTTACTGTTTTTAGCATACCCTAAGAAAATACCTTCATCCGCCCTATCATCATATTTGCCGAGGTTTTCATCATTATTCTTTATGTAGCATTTACTCCCAAAGACTCTGAAGTGTTTGATTGAGGCAGGTCTTCCAAACCATAATTCATAAGGTGTTTTGTCACTTGTGGTCTGAGGTGAGATTTGTTAAGCACATGGACTGCTGTGTGTATTTCTTCTACCCAGTAGGTTTGACCAATGTTCTTCTCATTCATTATTGACCTAGCCATTTCCTGCACTGTTCTATTTTTCCTCTCAACTACTCCATTTTGTTGTGGAGTTCTTGGTATTGTGTATTCTCTCTTGATCCCATGCTCATCATAGAATTCATTGAAGTCTCTTGACATAAACTCTCCTCCTCAGTCTGATCTTACTGCCTTTAACCTCTTCCCTGTTTGGGTCTCAGTTAAAGCCTTAAATATCTTAAACTTCTCAAATGCTTCAGTTTTTTCTTTGAGAAAGGCTACCCAAGTAAGTCTGGAGTAATCATCGACAATCAACATGAAGTAGTTTTCTTTCCCTGTGCCTTCCTGTCTTGATGGTCCACATAAATCTATATGAACTAGTTGGAGTGGTTTCTCTGCTGAAGTGAAGATCTTGGACTTAAATTGTGTCCTGTTTTGCTTCCCTACTTGACAGGGTTTACACACTGAATCTTGGGGCTTTGATATTTTCGGAAGATCTTTTACTACCTCGAGGATTTTAAGTTTGATTAAGTGGTCAAAGTTTAGATGTCCAAGTCTCCTATGCCATAACTAGCTTTCATCATGTTTGCTTAGATGACATTCTTCTCTATTTTCTTTTAGCACATATACATTATTTTTTGTCCTTATGCCTTTGGCCACTACTTGTCCTGAGTTTACAAACTTTATCTTACAATCCTTGGATGTGAACAACACCTCGCATCCTATATCACACATTTGACTTACACTGAGCAGATTATGTTTCAGCCCATCCACAAGTAGAACATCTTGGGCTTTTCCTTTTCCATTACTTAAGCTCACCATCCGTTTTCCTTTTATTTTCCCCGGAGCATCATTTCCAAAAGTTACGGTTCCTGATTTACTTTCACTTAGTGATGGAAACTTGCCTTTGTCTCCCGTCATGTGTTTGGAGCAACCACTATCTATATACCAAGGTTTCATTTTTCTTTGAACAGATAATACTAATCCACACTTGTTACTTTCCTTCTTCTTCCAAAACTTGACATTTTCAACAGGAGATTTTGAATCTGGTTCATAGTTCCTTAACCGATAGTCAATAGATTTATGTCCAAAGTTATGACAAGTGTAGCATTCAACCTCATTATTCAATAAGTCAAACTTATTGTTGCAGTGTTTCCTACTTATTGACTATTGATTTTTCCTTTCCCTCCTTAGTTGTATGTGTCCAGACTTAATTTGGCAATTTGCAGTCTGTGAATGATTATTACCTGACTGTATCATTCTTTGTTGTGGGAAGTATTTATTCCTTTGAAATCTTAATTGCTCATTTCTAGGTCTTAAGGAACAATTTACAGCTTTGTGACCGAAGTTAGAACAATAGAAACAATAGCCATAGAAAAATTCTTTGTACCTAGAAAATGGTTGTCTTCTTTGAACAAATTGATTTCTTTCTTGATGATGACGTCTTTTAGTAGAAAGAACATTGTTTCTTCATCCTACAGATTCAGACCTGACACCATTTTCTTTACTCATCCTGGGTTGTTGACTGTCTTCCTTTATTTCTACAGGTTTGTTATTGTCATTGGTTGTACTTTTGACAAACTTGATGGGTTCTTCATTTCCTATCTTCTCACTGTTTGATCCTTCTCCATAACCCAAACTAGTTTTTATCTTTGGATTCCTTTGCTGATTCAGAATGGTGGTTAATCCTTCTGAGCCTTTGATACTTGTCAGATTCTGATTATACAAGGCTTGAAACTTCTCCATTTCTTTCCTTGTTTTCACTACTTCTTGTTGTAATGATTCACATCTTGCCTTATTTTCTAATAGCTATTGTTTCACAATCTCTTCAATTTTCTTTGCCTCTTCCAATTCTACCTTTAGTAGGACAAGGTCTTCACCATATTTTTTACTGTCTTTCTCGAACTGTATCAACAGTTGTCTTTGCTTTATGTTCTTGATTTTTAGTCTGTCAATCTCTTCCAATGCACTGATCAGTTCTCCTTCCATGTCAACCACCTTTTCTTCTTCATTAACGTCACTCCCTGTGCTATTATTGTCATAGTCCTTTTTGGCCATAAGTGTGAATTCATTTAGTTTATCTTCAATAGATGAATCATTATCCTCATCATCTGAAGGATCATCATCATTGTTTGCACAAAGACTTTTCTTCTTAAAGTTATTCTCTTTGAAGAAATTTATGTGTTTTTATTTCTCCTCATCATCACAAGTCTGATCCTTTCCTTTGTGGGGACATTTGTTTGCAAAATGACCTATCCTACCACAGTTAAAACATTTGAAGGGTAGTTTACCTTTGTATTTTCCTGACCCCTTCTTCAGTCTCTTCACAAATTTTTCTTCAATTTCATCGGGCTCAGAATCCTCATTCTTGTCTGCTTTAAATGATGCTTCTCTGGAGGTGGGTTTATCTTTAACTATTCTCATTTCATATGCAGTCAATGTTTTGAGAAGTTGGTCAAACTGCAAGCTTTTCAGATCATTAAGTTCTTCTATAGAAGAGACCTTCGGGTTGAACCTATCTGAGAGAGATCTCAAGATTTTCTGAACTAAAGAAGGTTCTCCAATTGTTTCACCAAGTGTCTTCATTACATTTACCATTTATTCTACTCTCAGAAAGTATTTTCCAGCAGTTTCATCTTCCTTCATCTTCAGTTGTTCAAACTTTATTTTGTAGGTTCGAAGCTTTGCATTCTTTACCTTCTCATTACCCTCATAACTGTTAATGAGTTTGTCCCACATTTCTTTGGCAGTTCCTAGGTGCATAACTTTTACAAATTCTACTTCTGCAAGCCCACTTAAGATAACATTCATAGCCTTAGCGTTGAAGCTGAATTCTAGTTTGTCATCCTTATTAGCTAGCACAACTGGCTTTACATAACCAGTCTCTACCACATCCCAGACATCTGCACCTAAAGACATTATGTAGGTTCTCATTCTAACTTTCCAGAAGGCAAAGTTTGTTCGATTGAACAGAGGGGCCTTATTGGTTGAATTTCCTTCATGTCTTGACATGTTTAAGCTCTAGGATCTACCCTTAGATAAAAGGGGCCGGTTCTGATACCAATTGTTAGACAACTGAGAGGGGGGGTGAATCAGTTGTTTACGTGCTTAAACAATTATGGTTCTTTTAAAACTCTTTGTAGAGACACTGAATGATGATCACAATAATGTAGGGAAATAAACAATGGCACTTTTAGCATCATTCACATATATGAGAAACACAGAGACATATATTTCCTGAGGAAACCCATGCAGGGTAAAAACCTCTTTTTCTTTATATGATAAGTAATGGTTACATTCTTTACAGTATCATACATATGAGAACCAACTCATAATGAGGCTACAACCTCAGCTTTGCAAGTTGCAAGTTGCTGAGAGCACCAACTCTCTGTTTTCTCTAGCACCAACTAGAAGGAAGCACCAACTCCCTGGTTTCTCTAGCACCAACTAGAAGGAAGCACCAACTCCCTGGTTTCTCTAGCACCAACTAGAAGGAAGCACCAACTCCCTGGTTTCTCTAGCACCAACTAGAAGGAAGCACCAACTCCCTGTGTTCAAGCACCCACTTGAACCTTTTAGGACACAAGTCCTCCCTAGCTCCTCCCAACCACCCTGAAATATAAATATTTTCTACCGAAACTTATTACAGTGATATGATGTTCAACAATGGCTTACCAGACTCATTACTGTTCTGTTGCATTTCGTTGCTCTGTTTGCCTCACTGCCTTTCTGCACACATCACTTGCACTGTTTGTTCTTCCATTTTTTTTATTCTCTATGTGCCATGTTCATTCACTGCACAGTTCCTCTTCTGTGCTCTTCAGTTGCTACACTCTCCTCCTTCTTCACACATGAATTACCTTCACCAACAACAATCACAACAACCTCCAACAGTAACAACAACCTCATCTCTTCTCTGTACCATGTATTTATAGATTCTATGCACCTTGTGCATGCAATGTTCGCAATGCCTCTGCATGCTAACTCCACGCCGTTATCCTCCACCTCTCGAGTGCTCTGCGTGATCATCATCGCTACTCTTCAACTTCTCTGGCAGTTCAACCCCTGTGTCTATCATCACTAGGTGTTAAGATGAGATTCCTTTTTCTTTCTGGCAGTTGAGACTCTTCGTCTTCTCTGTTACAGTCGAGCTCATCCTTTCTGTTTTAGTTACGAGCTCAAACCCTCATCCAACTATCAATTTCCTTCACGAATCGTCTTCATTCCACTGGCAGATTCCATGTAACTCTTCATCTCCTCTGGAAATCACACAGAAGTCTCTTCGCATCCTCTGGTAGAAACCATCAATGGTTTCTAGCAGTTTCACTGTGTCGTGCAACAGTAGCCCTCCGATCTCCTTCAGTTTCATTTGCATCGTTGAATGATCTTCATTAAACTTGCTTTTATTTCGTATTTCGGCATTTCGCCTTTTCGTTAATCCCGCTGTGAAGTTTCTCGACTTTCCAAGTCGCGATCCCTGAAATGCCGAAAAGGAGCTTGTCTGCACGTACTCTTCTCTTCAGCTCTTCGATGGTGCAATCACCGGCTGAGACCACACACTTATGCATAAAAGGTGCTTCATATTTCATGAGTTTATAAACTTCATCAACTCTGATCGATGGTTGAAATCTCCATAGATCCGACCATCCAGATCTTATCGCGATATCGCATTTCGTTGTTCCTTAGATGGAGATTCTTGTCACTCCAAGTCGCGATAGGTGAAGCTTCGAGATGGAGCTCAGATCAACGGTCCACGTTCTTGGTGATCTGATGGTCCTAATATTTTCATGATCTCACATCTCGTTGTTCCTTAGATGGAGGTTCTTGTCACTCCAAGTTGCGATAGGAGAAGCTCCGAGATGGATCTTAGATCAATGGTCCAGAATCCTTGGTGATCTGACGGTCGAAATCTTATTGTGAATTCGCATCTCGTGATTCCTGTGATGGAGGTTCTCGTTACTCCAAGTCGCGATAGGCGAAGCTCCGAGATGGATCTTAGATCAACGGTCCAGAATCCTTGGTGATCTTATGGTCGAGATCTTTTCGTGATCTCGCATATCGCGAGTTTGAACCTCTTTCCTTTAGATTTCCCAATCTGTGAAACTCCAAAATGGAGTCTTTGTGGTGCTTTGATTTTTCACCACGCGTCCTCTTGATCCAACGGTCCACGACTATCCTTTGAGATGGACGGTCCTCTTACTTTCAGGATTTGGTGAGCCCCTTTTCTCCTTGCACTTTAAACACCATGCAGGTTTTCCTTGATCCAACGGTGGTTGGATCCTGTGCTCAGATCTAACGCCTGAGATCTATCCTCCTCTTCAGCATGTTCTCTTCTTGTCTTTATTCAGATCTGACGGCCCTCATGCCGTCGGGAATTTTGGATGGGATCCAACGATCAGCGACACTTCTCCTCCAAGATTACACATCTTTCTTACTTGGAATAATTTCGACTCTGCGCTAATTCGGCTTGAGCCTACGTTGTTCCTATTTGTCCATCGATGCACACTCTGATCCTGTCATCTTCACTATTGTACTTGCCATCAATGATAAGCATACGCTACGTGTTAAACATTTGCCAACAAAATTTTATCATTGGGTGAAACTTAACAGGTTGAAATATTAATGGGGTGAATTTGCATGCCTCCACAAGACATAGTTTTTTCTCTAGTATTAATCCCAATAGTTTTTTCTCTAGTATTAATCCCAATCGTACAGGGAAATATTTTCACTAGACTATAGTTCAATAAAGGTTTTGGTTGGGAGATTCTTGATTTGATTGAGAAGGAGGAACTAATACATATGGGAGAAAAAAATGACGTCGTACTTTGATAGTACCGAAAAAAGCGACCATGCTATCGGATTTTACTTGCATTTTTTGTATTTGAAAAAAAAAAACCTGACATTCGTCGACTATCCAGCAAAAGGGGCTTTATCTTCGAATATCTGACGGTTGACCAGGTCAATAATATATCTATCACCATACCGACGTTTAATGAAGTCAATTTTTTTTTCGTTAAACAACATCTCTCTGGTCAACAACCATCAGAAGTCCGACAAAAAAGTGATATATAATTAAAAAAAAGTTCGAACTATTAGAGACGTTTGACGTTGTTTCTATACTAGTGATTGTTTGAAGAGATTATAGGGGATATTTTTTGGTCAAAATACAATTTTTTATTTATTTTGTTAATTGTGTTACAAACAATTAAACTATTGAGGTTGATTTTTGAAGATAATCATCACTCAAAGTTTGGTATGGAAAAATGTCACAAAACATTCCTCCAGGAGGACAAGGAGACATGAGATTTTCATTGGAGGATTTGTGTAACACCTTGTTTCCCCCAGTTTGTAAATATAACTGGACTGGCCAAGGACTATGGCAAACTCATAAGTATGAATATGTGATGTAAATGGACCTACAAGAAGAGGTCAATGAATGTGAATAACTTTTTGAATCATTGCAGGACTGCTGAGAGGGGATGTGCAGAAAAGAGACCACGATGGTGGTGGAAGGCACCTGAAAAGGTGGCATTAACTTCCACCGATAATTTAATACCATATTTGGACTCCACTGGCACGGAGAACCAAAAGCGGCTCGCTGGCCCTGAAATTCAATGCCTCGTAGGCTGGTAGGCGGATGGCTTGATGAGGGATGGGATGGTGAACCACCCATCCATAGAGTCGTCAGGTCTAATCGACGCGAGGGTAATCGTGCCACACACAACCTCGCGAGAGGATAAGGTGTATGGCAGAAGCGATTGAGAGGGGAGACACGAGGGGAACTATGGAAGTTTTTACGTAGAGTGAGTGGTAGCAGAGAGGAGGGATTGCAACCTTCGCTCCTGGTCACTGGCAGACAGAGAGACACAGTCTCAACAACATCGTGGTCTTAGCTTGGGGGTGGCTAGTGGAAAATCCATTAGGAGTCTCTACGCCTACGGTTGGGTGGAAACGAGCACCCCTCCCAGCAGTTGCACCCATTTCTGAAGTCACTTCTGATAAGTGTTTTTGTTTACATATTGCCTCTTGTAATTTATAGAACGATGTATATATGTAAATGATCATAGAATTGTCAAATTATGAATGATTTATGTGTAAGAATGTATGTGCAGTGTTTGATGAGAATGAATAGATATATGCTCGTAACAGAGGAAACCACGCATGAGGTGCATGGATAAAGCAATCTTATTTGTGCCTAGATTGAACTAAGTTAGGTTCTCATCCCGTTCTCGAGAAGTTGCTTCCCCTTATTTGTCTCAAGGATACCCGGTACATATCTCTTCACGGAGATTCCCTCCCTAGAAAGGTTCACAAAGGACCCAGAAAAGGGACTTGAACGCACAAGTCTTAACAACCCTGTATAAAGAGGAACGACCCTCTTAAATCCCGAAGTAGCAGCTTAGGGATGAGTATGGATCAACGGATGAGATCCTGTCGGAGAGTCTGCGGTCAATCACGATCATTGAATCGAGAGAATAAACGAGGGTGTTAAATGCCATTAACCCTTTTTCCTCTATCTTCATGAATAGAGAGGAAATTTGAATCGTAGACCCCCAGGCTCCATGAGAGCATCTGGACCGTTAATTTTTCCACGTCTAAAGAGCAGTAGAACAGGGCACGGCATCAGGGCCGATCTGAATCGTCATATCTGAACTAGGAATCTCGACAGTCGTTAGATATTTAGGGAGATAGACGAGGGTTAAGCCTTGTGAATAGGGGTAAAATGAATCAGAACCGTCCATCCAAGGAGGACAGGTGGAAGAGATCCAGGGATCTTGTGAGCTCGGAGGTTCACGGGGTAGGAGTCCAAAAGTTGGATGCTCCAAGTTGCGAGTGGCGAAGCCATGAGAGGATCTGAGCCGTCCATAATTGAGGACGCGTGTCAGGAGATCCAAAGAAGTCGAGCATTGGAGAATCGGGGTTTGCGAGAGCAAAGACATCTTGCCGCTTGGAATCGCGATCCATGATATTCTGATGAGCTCTTAGCCATCCATTATTTGGGACACGTGTCAGGAGATCCCGGAAGTCGGGGATCGGAGAATCAGAGTATCCGAGCACAAATAAATCTTGTCATACAGAATCGCGATCCGTGATTTACCGACAAGATCAGAACCGTCCATTAGGTGGAACACGTGTCAACAAATCCCAGAGAATTAGAGTTTTCAAAGGTGTGAAACCCTTGCAGTTGGGAATCGCGATACGCGAAATCCCAACAAGGATCTGGACCGTCCGTTGGTAGAGGACATGTGGCGAAGATCGAGCGCCATCGACGTTTGGCGCATCGGGAAATCGGCATTCCTGAGGTCGAAGGAACCAGGACCTCGAAAGTCCTGAAACCCTGATAAAGGATCCGGACCATCCATTTGGAGGGACGCGTGGAGGAGATCAGAGCGATTGGGAAAGTCCCAACAAGGGAAGCCATCCCTTGGCGTTTGGTTCATCAGGATATCGAGAATCCCGTGGATGTGGTGTTCACCCATTATGAAATCACGAAACACAAAACCCCGATGGGGTAAGGTTGTGGACATGGGGTAACGGTCACGGGGACCAGGGCTGAGCCAAGAGGGCTAGCTGAAGTAGAGGCACGTCAGGAATCGGAGAATCGTGAATCCCGTGGGCGTATGCACATCGACATCGGAAATCCTGAAACCCCGACGTAGAGGTTTGACTACGGTCCCGGGGTAGTGGTCACGTGGACCACAGGCTTAGTCTGGAGGGCTAATGCGCTAGGGGCACATTTGAAGGATCACGAGTCTTGGGGGTGAATGAATTTAGATATTAGAAACTCCGTAGCCCCGATGGGAGTTATGACCATGGTCATATAGAGGAGGCTATGAAACCAAGAGCTTATCCTAGGAGGCTAACTGGCATTTAAGCGAGTCGGAAGGGTTGAAAATAGAAATCCTGACAAAAGGGACATAAGACCCCGGTTATGTACAGAGAGTCGGGTACGTTAAAAAAAAAATACCTGTGAATCGGGGATTCTCATTGTTGAGAAAACAATGAAAATTTTTTATTATAGGTAGTGGGTATGTTACAAAGTGGTATCAGAGCATGGTTACAACACTCGACCTGATTGGGCTCATGCACCAGTCGCGCATAAACCTCGTTCGAAACACTCCTATGAGGAGTAACTCCCTGACTTGACTCCCTTGTCCAGGATTAAAAACTTGGAATATGAAAACCCGACTATGTATGCATGTGAAAGAGTTATGGAATTATGCGCAAATTATAAAATGTATTTGACTCTTGACTAATATCCAACGTTTGTCTTTTAACTCAAGCGGATGATCAACCGCGAGAATCTACAAACACAGAGCATGGTGACTCACCAAGAGGTGGGAGAAGGCTCCCACAACAGAGATGAAGATTCTGACGAAAGAAGAGCAATAGGAACTCCTCCAGACCTAGCTGAGGTTGTGAGGAGTCTCATGGTCGAATTGCAAAGCTGGAAGGACGATAATTAAAGGATGATGAAGGAACAAGAAAAGCAAACCGAAATTAATGCAGTTCTACTGCAGAGCTTATCTGACTTACAACGACAAATGCAGCATGAACCTGAGATGCAGAATCATGGTTGTGTCAGTGGTCACATTGAGAGAAGCACATCCAGAAAGGTTCAGCCCAGAGGTAAAGGACTAGTGCCAGACGATTCCACTGAGAAGGAAGCTGGTGATTTAGAAGGCTCTTCCAGTAGCAAGACCAGTTCCTATTCTCAAAAGAAAAAGAAGAAGCAAAAGACTTCTAATAGTCATAAATTTGAGGAATTCAAAAAGGCCAAACCTCCCTCCTTCGATGGCGAGATAAAAAAGGGAGAGGAAGCTGAGGCTTGGCTACTTGGACTGAAGAAATATTTCAGAGTCCATGATTTCTCAGAGAACCTGAAGGCTCGAGTGGCCACTTTAAATCTAAATGGAAAGGCTTCCATTTGGTGGGAAGACCTTAAGAATATGAAAGGGGTTCGCGAGGAGGGCTTGTCTTGGAAATGGTTCGAGAAGTACTTCCAGAAGAATTATTTGTCGGAAAGGTATTTCGACGAGAAGGCTAAAGAGTTTTATGAACTCAAACTGGGACAACTTACTATGGAGGAGTATGTCAACAAATTCCTTGACTTACTGAGATATGTACCCTACATCAAGGCAGAGAAGGAGAAGGAACAATGCTTCATCAGTGGGCTACACAAGGAATACCGGAATCGAATTGAATTTGATGAGCCAAAGACCCTAGAAGACACTATAAGAAAGGAAACATAATGTCATGAACAATATGGACATCGGGCAGAGTCTCGTGGAGACTGGAAACATAAGAGTGGCTCGAAATTTCAGAAGAAAGGGAGAAAATCCTCGAGATTGAAAAACTACAAGAAGAACCACATAATGAACTTTCCAACCCGGAGTGTACTCCAACAGAACTTTCCCTCGGCAGACGGAAATAAAACTTCTGGACCTATACCAGTAAAGACTGATAACCCAAAGAGAAAACCTTTCGAATGTTGGGATTACGGAGGAGAGCATCTTCGGAGAGACTGTCCACTCCGACAACAGAACAGTCGGAAAATTTATAACATGCAGGAAGCTACCATGGTCAATGATGTGGCAAGGAGTGTGCCGTAGATCTATGTAGCCTTGGATAATAACAAAGCTGACCACCAAGCTTCAGTTGTGGAAATAAAAGGTATGATCTTCAACCATCTGGTATCTGTTTTGATTGACCCTGGTTCAAATTTGAGTTATATATCCCCTAAAGCTATTGATAAGTGTGAGCTATAGCCATGAAAACAAACTAAGCCATGGTTAGTACAGTTAGCCACTGGCACCAAAAGAAAGGTAGTAGAGGCCATACCAGCCTTCCAATTAATGTTGGGTGAATTCCCCCCCAAGAAACCCTTAATGTATTACCCCTGGGATCATATGACTTGTTGATTGGTATGGACTGGCTGGCCGCCCATAAAGCCAAATTAGACTGTTACCATAAAACTTTAGAATGTGTGAGCATAGAAGGAAAAAGGATAACCCTCCAAGGGATTCAAAAACTGGTCTCGGTGAGACAAATCTCAGCCCTACAAATGAGAAAGTATTGTCAAAAGGGATGTCCCCTATATGCAATACAGGTGTTAAAAACAATTGAAGGTGCTAAAGCAAGCCCTGATGATCATCCTAGCTTGAGAGAATACCAAGATGTGTTTCCAGAGGAGATACCGGGTCTACCTCCGAGAAGAGACATTGACTTCTCAATAGAACTTGCACTAGGAGCGGTGTCGGTGTCTAGAACACCCTATCAGATGAGCATGCCTGAGTTAGTTGAACTCAAATTGCAATTGAAAGAAATGATGGATAAGGGTTATATTCGACCCAGCGTGTCCCCCTGGGGAGCACTGGTCCTATTTGTGAAAAAGAAGGATGGCACCCTTAGACTGTGTATATATTACAGACAACTTAATAAAGTAACCATAAAGAACAAATACCCCTTGCCCAGGATCAATAATCTATTCGATCAGTTGGGAGGTGCGTCTATTTTCTCAAAGATTGACTTGAGGTCAGGATACCATCAAGTCTGAATCAAGGGTGAAGACAATCATAAGACCGCTTTCCGGACACGGTATGGTCATTATGAGTTTGTGGTAGTGCCATTTGGGTTAACCAATGCCCCTGCTACTTTCATATGCTTAATGAACAATGTACTCAGTAAATTTCTAGATAAATTTGTACTAGTTTTTATTGATGATATCTTAATCTACTCTAAGAGTAGAGAAGAACATGAAGAGCATCTTAGACTTGTGCTACAAGTACTAAGAGAGCATCAACTCTATGCTAAATTCAGCAAGTGTGACTTCTTTCAGAAGCAAATACACTACTTGGGACATGTTCTGTCCAAGGACGGGGTAGCAGTAGATCCTGACAAGATCAAGTCTATCATGGAATGGCATACCCCAAAGGATGTATCAGACATTAGATCCTTTATGGGATTGGCGGGATACTATAGGAGATTGATAAAATATTTCTCCAAGATTGGTTGTCCAATCACTGCCCTCCAGAAGAAGGGAACAAAATTTCTGTGGACACAGTAATGTGAAGAAAGATTTCAAACCTTGAAACATCTACTAACCCATGCACCCGTGTTGAAAATCGCCGACCTAGAAGCTGACTTCCTTGTGTGGACAGATGCCTGTAAAGAAGGGCTCGGAGGAGTCCTTATGCAGGAAGGAAAGGTGATCTGCTATGAATCCCGAAAATTGAATGAACATGAGGTCAACTATGTGACTCATGATCTAGAATTGGCTGCCATAGTGCATGCCTTAAAAATGTGGAGGCATTACCTCCTGGGAAGGAAATTTGTGCTTATGACAGATCACTATGGATTATGGTATTTGTTTGATCAACCCAAGCTCAATTGTAGACAAGCTAGATGGATGGCCCTCCTTAGCGAATTTGATTTTGAAATCAAACACATCAAAGGGAAGGAGAATAGGGTGGCTGATGCCCTTAGCAGAAGCATGAGAACAATTCACTTGGCCGCAGTGAGTACCTACGAGACAGATGTCGAGAATAGAGTCAAGGAGGCACAAGAAACATATCCCTTCGTCTGAAATGTGACCCTGTACCTACAGCAAGAACCTGCTGGAGTAAAATACGAAGGCTATCAGACGACCGAAGAAGGTCTACTCACCTACAGAGATAGACTGTACATTCCCAATTGTGACGACTTGAAGAGGTTCATCATGGATGAACTACATAAAAGACCCTACACTGGTCACCCAGG
>ML778686.1:1225514-1258368 GCA_009831015.1 Picea engelmannii | reverse complement strand
GCTATGAAAGGTACATTTAGCATTGTTTAGCTTTTGAATTAATTTTTAGAATTTTTGGTATTAAAGTTGAAAATATCACAGAAATTATGGGATTTCACTAAATCCCGTAAATGCTCCTAGCTTTGTATATGTGCAGGTCAAATTGAGAAAAACTAAAAGCTGGGTTTTGATCACAAATGTCCAAGGATGGAAAAATACCTCTTAGATTCAATTTTGGATCTTTCCAAGTGGATGGTCAACTCTGGTCAAACTATGCCACTTGTGCAAAAAATCCCCTAATTTTCTAGAAAATCACAAGTAGTTTCATATTTCTTGGGATTTGTGCCTTAGATTGAGGATCTAAAGGATGAATTCGACTTCCTACCTAGAAATGTGGATCTAATAACCATCTTGTGGAGTATTTGTAGCACTTTTAGTTTGAATCTTTTTGTATAAATACCCCTACTCTTGTAACTAGTTAAAAAAGACACATATTCATGATGATAGCTTTTTGGTGAATAGAAGAACTCTAGCATTTCAAGTTTGGGATCAAGTTGTTGTTCATATTTGCTGGTGTGATGATACTTTGATGCTGATACAAATACACTTTTAAGTTGAAGTAATCCAAGTGTACTAGGGAAGCATTTGAGGGCCCCCTTTGCCGAACTAGTACACTCTTTCCTATTTTCTTTTCAAGTAGATTCTAGTATATGTATCTTAGATTATTTTTCTTTTTTTATGAATTTTCTATAGTGAAATATATGTGATGCTTGATGTTATAAAACCATTCTCATATTGTGAATGAACTTCTTGAATGAGAATTCGGCATGCAGATAGCCTTTGATGCCTCTATTTAACATCTAGACTGTATTCGGATGCTTGAAGCTAAAAATTGGACAATTTTTCTCCAAAAGTTTGATGGACATAATATAGAAGTTGCATGTTAGTTTACTTTGAAATTTAAGAAAACAAAGTCAAAATTGGGGGGATGGAATTTGACATAAATGAGGATGTTATTTCAGAGGCCATAGGATTGCCCAACAATAACCAAGAAAGAAATGATACAAATCATAAATTACTTACCTAGTCCAAGAATTAACAAGATAAACTCTTCCTTACCAAGAATATTCCATCACACATGCAAGAACAAGCATTAAGAGAGATACCGCACCACTTCCTTCCAATAGAAAAGTAACTAGCATCCTAATAGAGAGAGAGAGAGAGAGAGAGAGAGAGAGAGAGAGAGAGAGAGAGAGATGTGATTTTCCCTAAAGGGGTGAAAATTTCATCCAAAACAAGTCAACATAAAATTAGGGAGGTCGACCTCCTTCAATTATCCATTTACAACTTAAAATCTAAAATTAAAAAATAAAATCCCCTTTTAGGGGTGATGTCATGCCCTAAGGGTGACGTTTTTGCCTAAAGAGAAATTCGTTAGGCCTCCAAAGGCCATGTATTCATGTGCTAGCGATTATCTCCATCAAAACATGCCAAATCGTCATCAAATCCACCAGCATCGCCAACCCTAGCCCTCAAATATGACGTCATGCCATAGAATGTGACGTTTTGAGCCTCCAAGGCCAAATGTTGGGCAAAGGGAGGGCTAGTATCCTCCTCCAAGGTGTCCTCTCATTCCTCCAAAGGAAACATTCATCATCCATGTGTCCCTAAGAGAGGGGGGGCATCATCCATCCTACGGGATTCATGCCCAAAATGAAGGTCCAAGTGATCTTGTGCCTTCATGGAATAGCTTTCCACTCGTCAAGGCCCTAGAAAGACAAGAAAATTCTCCCTCCAAGGGCTCACAAGTCACAAGCATCATGTCAAGTGATCCATATATAATAGAAGAAATACCCGAACATGTGAATCAAATCCCCCCTCTCAAAATAAAAAAATTCTCAAAGACCTTATACAACTTGCCAAATTTAGGTATGGAAGGGTTGTCATGGTGACCTATTGGGCGAGTCATTCCCCAAGTCAAGGAGTGTTTCCTAGGTGGACCCTCTCTAAGTCGTGTGAAGAGTATGAGGTGGATGGGGGTGACACCTTTGGGCATGGGGTTTCTTGACATACAAGGGCTCATATTGTCTCATTTATAGGTGCCTTTGTAGAGGGTGTGCTTCGCTTCGTCCACGATGCATGATTTTTCCAAACCCGTTTTGCCATTACTTTTTTAGAGTGTTTCAAAGTTCAAGTTAAAATGAGACTTCTACCTAAGCATAAAAAACAATATTGCACATATTAACTCTACCTTGGTCACACTTGACCATGCTTCCCCAAGTTGAAGATGATATGTGGGAATTATATCTAAGCATGAAAAACATTGCCCCCACATGCTCTACCTTGGTTGGCATGTTCAATTAGATATTCAATTTACGGGTCTGTTGCAGCCAAGAATTCACATTGCTTCGTCGATCTTTGAAACACAATCTTTGCAAAATAAATTTATTAGCTGCCTCTTTTTGTCTACGAAGAGTTTGATTAGGATTTTTGAAAAATTGATTGATTGATCATTTTTTGTTTTGAGTTTTATTTTATTGATAAATGTCTCGTTTACCCATGTCAATTTCATGACTGTCAAGAATGAAATTGAAATTGTTTTGTATAAATAAATTTGATAAAATCTAAAGGTTTCTCTTCTTATAAAACTAAACGAGCCTTTGAAACACCTATAATCTCAAAACTTTTAAGTTTGAAGAACACATGGTTATGTGAAAAGTTTCTATAGCATTAAGATAGAACCTAGTCGCATTTGATTCATGTTATGCCTTGATCGATTTTCAATAACGTTATGTTGTTTCTTTATCCCTTTGCGATTTTGGTTCTAAAACTATGACATAAACACATGATTCGAATGCTACCTTTATCTGTTATGTCACAGTCTAATCATTGTATTACCTGGCTAGTGGTCGTGCTCTGAAACCATTACATCTCTATCCTGTTCACCTGAATTTTCATTCATTTCGTCTTTTGATGGTGCTTTTGTAATCAGGGATTAGGTTCTTAGCAGGTGAGGTGGTTTTTGAGTGTATTTTTCCTCTAGTTCTGGGTTTAATCAATAGTAAGAGTGGGATTCATGGTAGAATCCTCCCGAGATCCTAGTTTTCGTCCACCTTTGACTATGCAAAACATATCATTTGTTTCGGGTTGTTTCAAATGCAGACTCCTCCATTCTTAACCTTCTGGTATATCATAATCAAGATTATGGCTCCTATAGTTATGGTATATCCGAATGAATGACAGGCTCTACTCTCTCATGATGATGCTATAGATGACCTCATCATATTCATATGGGTTAAATTTGTACAGTCATTCGAGGGTTTTAATCTGGAAGTCGCCCAAGATTTTTCCAAGACCTTTGATGGTGCTAGAGATAAAATAGGTGACTTACAGTTATAATTTGATGAAGAATAAATAACAGAGGCCACGAGCCTATCACGGGAAGGAGACCAATGGTTCAAAAACCTAAAAATTGAATGTATCCCTTGGCATCTATTGATGATTTCTAGAAAGCTGCACTACACTGTTAAAGTTACACCCATCCATATGTTCAAGACTCATTGACATGGTTTGTTATTGATAATCAAATAGTTCGTCACCTGTGAGGGATGTTATGGATGGGTATTTTTATTTCATGTGCGCATGTTAATGGTCTTCCTAGGTTTAAATTTAAACTTTCCATTTTATTTTCTTAAAAGTTTACAGAAGATGTCCAGGTTCTATCATAGAAAAAACCCCAACTCCGAATCCAGTCTTTTCCACCATGGTTTAATCTGAGTCTTGTTTAATGACCATTTGTTAAAGGTAGGAGATAGCTGGCAAGGATTCCTTGTTAGAAATGGTTTTTTTTCATTTCCACCAGAATCGATCAATAGTTTACCTCGATGTGTTGATGAGTCTACCAATCCTTGCCTATCATCTCACTCTCTACAAGGTCTTTGAGTGGAATTACAAGTCGCAAAATAACCTACATTACCTTCTAATACCCCTATTGATTCTTGCCAATCAGTCAAGGTCACCTCCAGGAAGCACAAATTCATCCCAAAGAAGTCCTTGGAGTAAGTTCTGAGTCATCTAAGGGGTAAGGTACCTGTCATCTCTGATCCTGTACAGAAATTGGTTTATGAAAACAAAATTAAAATCAAGAGATGGGGTACTAAAAACACGCTTGCTACTTATTTTTCCAATCTTATTTTTTCATTTGTTGTTATTTGCTACTTATAGTAATAGAACGATTTCCTTCAGTTTTACATCTTATTTAAACTTTGATTCATTAGTTAACATTATCATTTTCACAAGGCTTTGTTTAAACCTTGTATCTGTACATACCTATTGTATATAATACGACTATAAGCTAAGTAATTATATACGTTTGTTAAGTGATAGGATTATATAGTTAGGTAGTTTTACCTCTTTTAGTTATTTTAGCATCTTCATTGGCTAACATAGCAGTAAAACACGTTAGGGTAGATTATTCCAAATGATTTGGGTTAAATAGATAACCTTGGACCAAATCTTCCCTTCTCGTTGATGGTGTGCCATAAATTCCCATCAACAAATGGCACTAGAAGGAGGGCCCGCAAGTCATTGATGGCACTAGGAGGTCGTTAGACTCCCCCAAACAATCATTCTCTTGTCTTGACATGTAGTCGCTCAGACCCTACCATTATACCCGATTCAACCACTCATAAAAAAATACACTTGACATTTCCATTGAACTAGTGACACCAATTCCTCAAGGGATTGATGTACAAGAAATTATCCGTAATCCTTGTCAGTCAATTTTAAGAACCCAGGGTGCATTATCCCGACTTAGACAATCTAGTGGACAACTAAATCAACCCCTTGATTTTTCCAATCTGCAAGAAGATCCTCTTGGAATTATTTTTCTTGATCACACATTAAGTGATAATATTACCGATCCTTTTGAAGCACTAATCCTAGGTGTTGGGGGATCTAGTCTTCCACCATCCCCACCCGGGTCTTCTCCACCCTCTTCGAGAGAAGAATCCTCCAACGAAGGCAGTTCTTCATCTAGGCAATATCAAAATTCACCCCCACCAACTCCCATTGCTAACCAAAAAAATCGCTCCATACCTTGGCTCGATCAAGATGTCGTGGAAGTACCTGGATCTCAACATTCATTACCCAAACATCCTAAAACGTGGTTACCCAAATTTGACCCTGATTTGAAGAAATCAGCTAAGGATCATATCAATAAATTCATGTTATTTGTTAGGCTTCAGAACGTCGAACACAAGGATGTCACATGAAGGTTCTTCCCTTACACTTTTGAGGCAAATGCCTCCACCTGGTATTTTTCACAATAGCCCCAAACTATCGTTTTTTGGGATAAGTTTGAGACCTTTTTCTTAGAAAATTTTGGAGATGATAAATCTCCAAAAGTTTTGGTAATGGAACTATACAACATGAAAATGAACCCTAAAGATAAAGTCAATGATTTCAATCAGATATTCCTTACGCTTAAAAATAAAATCCTTACAGAATCAATGCCTGCTGAAAACTTTATTGTTGCATACTATGCTAAAGCCCTACACCATAATATAGCTATATGGGTTAAGAGGTCTAAGAAAAACACGTTACTAGAATCTTTTGAAGAGGCAAACCTTATTTAAAATAACATTTTTAGTTTAAAGGATAATGTAAATGTGGAAGATGAATCAACCTCCTCTTCTAAAAAGAAGATAGAAATCCTTTCTAGACCTCCCCAAAATAAAAAAGAACAAGAAAATTTAGACTTGGAAATTTTATAGAAATCCTTTCAGAAGTTATCTAATCAATTCATAGACTTGAAAATATCTACTGAAGAAACATCTTCAAGTAAAGGAAACTTTAGACCACCTTTTAGAAAACCTTTTTTTCCAAATAGACCAAATTCGACCACAAAAGGTCTGAATTTTGAAGGGTTATAGTATGCTTTACAAGCAATACTAGATGCAAATGATAGTGTTGTTTCTGTACCACCTGAAAACCAAAATGACATAGGTGAAGAAGAAACACTTGATGAGGAGGAATCATCTCCCCCAATCTTCGGACATCTTTCTGATAATATTTTCCAAGCTAATTTTGAAACTGTCCATTAAAAAAAACACCCATATAACACTCGAAGTAAAGTGCAAAGCATGTCCTCACCCAAGACAGGTAAGAATATGGTATCCAAACAGCCAAAAAATATTGAAACAAAATGAAACCATGTTTCCCTATATTTAGAGTACGATCTTGTTGAAGATCTTAAAAAGATAAGGGAAAATATATCGATTTTTGAACTGCTTAAATTCCCTCTTATCCTATAGAAAATGCTGCAAAGTATAGCTGATAACGATAAAAAAAATGAGGTCTACAGTCAAATACTTGAAAGGGACCTCTTACATCATATCTGAGGGGTTTTTTTGTTGAGCTCTAGGGTTAGGGTTGCTTCAACCCTGGTGCACTTGGCCACCCCTGCAGAGGCACAATGATTCCTAGCGAGGGAGGGCCACAAGGTACATCCTACAATGAAGCGACAAAGCATGGAAACAACAGAGGGGGTTCCAGGCACCCAACATTTGAGCCTCCACCAGATCTCCGCTCCTAGCTTCTTTCTGAGGGAACATTCAAGGACAGAGAGATGGATATTGATTTTTGGAAAAACCCAACTGCAACAAGCGCGACACATCCATGGATACTTGGGAAATTCATTCCCTAGGTGCCGCAAGCCCCAAAATACATCATAAGCACATCCAGGATTGAGGAACAAAAGCAATACATGAGAGACTACGCCTTAGTGGAGAAATTTTTGGGTCTTTGGCCCTTGGAATGGGAACTGGTAAAATGGATACACCAATGGTGGAAGCCTAAAGGCCATTATGATATACAACTGGGCTCCAAGGGTTTTTCACCATAATCCTGCATAACTTAGAGGACAAAAATCACATTTTCGATGGAGGGTCGTATTTCTTCAACTCAGCAGGTATCTTCCTGAGATTTTGGACTGAACAATTCAGCCCTGAAATGAAGGACTTCACACATGCACCAATATGGATAAGGCTCCACTCTTTGCTGCAGAAGTTTTGGCTGGAGGAGGTGTTGGCGAGCATTGGAAACACAATTGGAGTTTATGTTAAATCCTTGGAGGCCACAAAGCAACAAAGATACACCTCCTACGTGCACATGCTTGTTTATCTGAACATTGCAAATCCACTACTTGGATCCATTTCTTTGGAATATCATGATGAGGATTGGCTATAAACCATCCACTATGAGCACATCCCATTCAGATGCATAAAATTTCATGAGCATGGGAACCTTTTCAAGGATTTCCCCCTCAACACACCAGGAAAATATGGAAACCCAGAAGAAAAAAAAAAACAAATATGGCTTCATCCAGGTGCCAGGAAAGCACAGACAAGGAGGCAAATGACCAACAACCTAGCCCAATAAGGAGCTGACCTCAAGCAACCAATTCAAGATTCTGCAACAACATCCAGAGCGTATGGAAGCCTCACAGGCCCCACCTACAGAGAAAACACCTCAAAACCTAGAGAAAGGGAAAGAAAATGATGCAGGAGTATCGCCAGCAGCCAAGTGAGCATGAAAGCAGAAGCCAACTGGGAAAAGCGCAACACACATTTTCCACATTTTGAAATGTTTTTGAAAGATTAAAAAGCGGATATTAATGTAGTAGCTAGAAGTGTACTTGCATTTATATTGGGCTATTGTAAACAGATCGTGAGCGATTTGCTCTCATCTGTCAATGTAAAAGGCATTTAAGCCCAATTAATGAAAGTAGGTAGATTTGAATTATAGATTAGACAGTTTAGAAGAGCAGGAGGGAAAAAGGATATATACACCCTCATCTTTGTATTATGGTATTCATTAGAACATTAACATAGAGCTGTAGCAGAGAGTTGTAGAGAAAGACCCATGTACATGAGCTTGAATTAATATAAGAAGCTTTGAATCAGATTTCACGGTGTTATGATGTTTTATGTTTATACATGGTGAATGGTATGCTCATGGTTGTTTTATTCTCTCTGTTATGCATTTTTTATGAGGCTATGCTATGTATGTATGATTTCATGTTGAATGTTTGAAGTTTGAGAGAGGAGAAGAATGAGTTTCAATTGTTTCTCTTCCTGAGAATTCCTGCAAGGAGTGCAGTGGAACGTTCACAAGGTGTGCGTTGACGATGATATGAGTTTTATCTCAGAAAGCTCATGAGAGATATCGTTGTTCTCATAAACCGCAGAAGTGCAGGTGAGGCACATATCCATGCAAGGTGTGCGCAGGATGGTTGAAAGCTTAGAACTTATCAACTAAGGTTGAAAGGTGGAAAGACTATTGTTGTAGAAGGTGCACAGAGTCGAAGAATCAAATACTTTGAAGCATTTGAAATATTGCCGCAAGGAATGCGTGCAGGAGTCCTTCTGAGACTCGAGTTTGCAAGTAAAATCTCAGAAGGGTTAGCGTCTTTGAAGTGTTAAAAGGGAGACGGAGCGAAGTCACTTTACAGAAGCCAAGTTTAGACAAGGAACACTGATTCATTTTGTAGAAGTCTTCCAGGAAGAAACGAACGGTTGAAATTCTCCGTGAACTCATGGAGTTACGAGGACCATAGGATCCAAAGGAGCTGCAAGGTGGATACAAATTTGATGAACCCATCACTTTGGTATCAGGAATCAATGTGGATTGTTGATCGTGATCTATTTTGAGTCGTCGGATCATTTTGTGGAGTTGGAGTTCTTAAGCCCGGAGTGCGAACCAAAACCTTTGGTTGCTCGAACTCCCAAATCACGAGAAGGATTGTTAAGTGTGGCATTTTGGGATTTCGATAATTCAGGATTTGGAATACCAAAAATCCTGATGACAAGAGACCGGGGAACTTCATGGTGAAAACCCTGAAGTCGCGAAACGCGACTTTCCTTTGGAGCAGAAACTTCGACATTTCAGCATATCGGGGTTTCAGATACTGGGAGGTCAAAGGAACAATGTTTGTCGTGGAGGATTCGCAAAATCTCGAACCTCGAAGTCCTGAAAAGGTGCATACAGGTGAGGTTTCGGGGAAATCCCCGAAAGGGCATTTCGGTATTTCGGTTACCGGAATATGCAAGGGTGAGAATTAAAAAATCTTGACCCACAAGATCCTGAAAGGATATGAGCCGTTGGATCAGGGAGGCTCACAGCCGTTGATCTTGCTCAGGAGAAGGAGGACCGGAGTTTCAAGATTTCGATACTTCGATATTTCAGATACCGGAAGTACGAGAGGACAAAGAATTGTTGCGCTGGGATTCACAAAGTTCTGAAATGCGAATTCCCGAAAGCATAGGAGGAGTATTGCCAGGTCATGAAGGCGAGTTCATATTTTAGCATACCAGGGATCGATATTTTGGGAATATTGAAGACAAGGAATTGGGGCATTTCGGCTTTGGAAACCTCGAAGTTCTGAAAGAGGCGTGTGGTCACAGGGAAAAGTGGAATTTCGCCATTTCGATAGTTCGACATTTCAGAGGATTGAGAAGCTAAGGAAATCAACATATGGGCTCGTGAAATTGCGAAACCCGAAATCCTTTTTCAGAAAAAGGTCGCGGTAATATCTTGGAGGCCGTTTGGAGGAGAAGGACCTGTGGATCAAATTTATTTATGGGTTTCTGAGCAGGAGCCCAAAGAGCTATTTCGGCTCAGCGAAGGAAGAACGATCCTATAGCAGACTCTGGCCTGAGGGACAGGGTACTGCACCAACAAAGGAATCCCAAGTCAGACACAAACCATTCCTTCACCCACACCACAACCTTCGAAACGTCATTAATCGAAGACGAGGATGCAGAAAGAGATCTAGATGAGCAAGACCTAGCAGGAGTTGACCTGGAGCATCTGGAACACACCTATCGACACCATAAACTATATACCATTCCTCCTGACTAGCTGAGAAAATTCCACAAGATCTTCCTCCACTCCTCAACAGGGTCCACCACCAGATCTAGTGCAGGCTTAGGAATACAAGGAAAAATGTAGAAAGAACAATGCAAATCTTAGAAAGATGAAAATAAGAGAGGAATAAAGTCCACCAGCAAGCTCATCTAAGAGATATGTAACTTTATGGTTAACTCAGGTTAGATACATCTCATATCTGATAGCTTTCCTCCCCTCCCCTCCCCATTCTCATCATGAAGACCATCTCTTTAAATATAAAGGGACTCAATAGTCATAGTAAGAAGAAGTTACTATGGGACATGATCATAGCATAAAAACCAGACATATTAATGCTCCAAGAAACAAAATGTGCAACTGAAGAAATGGACAAGATTCTCTCTAGCTGCTGGAAGCAAGGGAAAGGTATCTACATGGAGACCATGAGTGCAACAAGAAGATTGGAAATTCTTTGGAACCCAAGCTCAGTCACCCTGGAAACTTTTTTCACAACCAAATGGTCCATCTCTTGTGCCTACCATCTTATCAGCTCCAACAAACCCAGCTACATAACAAACATCTATGGACCAGCCACCTCAAGGGATAAAAATGCCTTCTTAAGAAGTTTGGAGAACCTGGCCACCTTAACTGGGGGAAACAGGTGGATCCTGGGAGGGGACTTCAATATCAATCTGGATGAGAAGAGAGGAGGAACGCCCCGCCTCGAACCAGAGTCAGAGGAATTTCAGAGCCTAATTGATAACTTAGGCCTCATTGACACAGATACCACCAATGGTACCTTCACCTGGATGAATCGAAGAACTGGGTCTCATCACATAGCTTGCAGACTAGACCACTTTCTTCTCTCCGATTCTCTCATGTTGGAAGGCACAACTTTGGAAGTGTGCATCCTCGATATCCATGGGTCATATCACTGGCCTATCCAACTTTGGATAGACATTCTCGCAACTCCAGGATGAAAACCCTTCAAGCTGGAGTAGTTTTGGCTCAATCACTCGAAATTTCAACAAAACACCCACACCTAGTGGAGGGAGGTGACCATCCCACATGGCTCCAAGATGTACAGGTTCCAGCAGAAACTAAAGAACTTCAAACAGAAGCTCAAGACCTAGAACAAACAAACCTTCGACAATATCTTTGAGGCTCAAAATAAACTAACGGACCAAATGGGCACCATATAAAGCCAAATCCAAGAGTTGGGCTTATCGGAGGACCTCAAAACACAGGAAGCGATAGTAAGCCAAAAGATAGAGGAAATAAAGACCCAAGAAGATATCTTGTGGAGACAAAATTCACGCATATAATGGCTCAAGGAGGGCGACAGGAATGCATGCCAATCACATCACTCATTTACTCATAGAAAATGGGCAAACCCTTCACCCCCATGAGGATCTGGAAGAGGAGTTGGTCACCTACTATCAAAATATATTGATGGAGCCCCTGAGGGATAGATCAAAATCCATCTCCCAGGTCACATAGCACATACCCTCTCTAATCATGGGGGAACAAAATTCAACACTGGTATGTCCCATCACGCTCGAGGAAGTAGATCAGGCTCTCTAGGATACCCCCAAAGGTAAATCCCTGGGACTGGATGGATTCACTACAGACTTCTTTCATCATTCCTGGAAAATGATCAGAGAGGAGGTGTGGGAGATCATCAAAGACTCTATACTCTAAGGTCAAGTCCTCCCTACCCTTAGCACTACTTTCCTCACCCTTATCCCCATAGAAGATCTTGTAAACCACCCCAAGTAGTTTCGACCAATCGCCCTTTGCAACATCATTTACAAGCTCTTAACCAAGGTGATAGCAAGGAGACTCAAGCATATCCTCCCCTTCATCATTTCACCAGAGAAATTAGGGTATGTGGAAGGAAGACAAATCTTGGATAGTTTCATCCTAGCGCATGAAGTTATCCACTCTTTATAGAAGACCCACACTCCAGGTATGCTCTTAAAACTAGACCTTTCTAAAGCTTTTGACAAGTTAAGTTGGGACTACATGCACTCGATGCTCCTAGCCTTTGGTTTTGACCCCTCCTGGGTAGATTGGATCCTGAATCTTACCTCCTCCGCTTTCTTTTCAATCCTCATCAATGAACTCCCTTCTCGCCCTTTCTCTCCTACCAGGGGAATTAGGCAAGGTGATCCACTGTCCCTTTTCCTCTTCATTATCATGGCAGAAGGTCTCATCCGCTCTATCTAGGCCATTGTTGCATATAAAATGATAAAAGGACTACCCCTGCATGGAATCAATCCTCCGATATCTCACAACCAATTTGTCGATGATACTTTGATGATGGGCTCCCCCACTGTCCATGAGGCCCACACAATCCTCTCCATTATTCAAACCTTCTGTGAGGCTTCCGGAATGGACATAAACAAGGACAATCCCAAATCTTATTTTTCAACACCCCGTTGTTGATTCAACTCCACATCACTGAAATTATGGGTTTCACTCGAACCTCCCTTCCATCCAAATACCTTTGAATCCCCCTCCTTGACAAAGCCCTCAGGAAAAAATCTTGGGAGAGCCTCCTCACCTCCTTTTCGAAAAGACTATCCTCCTATACCTACCAAGCTCTCAATCTCCCTAGTCTCCTAATCCTCCTTAAGTCAATGCTGCAAGCTCTACCAGTCTATACCTTCTCATCCCTTGTCACCCCTAACTTCATCCTCAATGCTAACAAAACCATGCAAAAGAAATTTCTTTGGCAAGGGATCAAAACAGGGAAAAACTTTGTGCTGATCAGCTAGGAAAGGATCTGCAGGCCCAAGACTCAAGGGGGCATAGGAATCAGAGACCCCTCAATAATGAATAAAGTTTTGAGTGCCAAGATCTAGTGGAGATGGCTGAAGAGACCTCAAGACCTCTGGGCCAATATTTGTAGAAGAAAGTATACTCCCAACACAGTGGAAATAAGCCTCATCTGATGGAATGGAGACACCCCAGGTTCCCTGATCTTGACAACTGCCAAGAAGAATCAACACCTGGTAGTCAATCACACCTTCTGGGAAATCTAGAATGGTCAAAATGCCTTCTTCTGGAATGAGTCGTGGCAACAGTTACCTATTATGGCACAAGAAGCATGGGATGACACCTTCTGCACCCCAACTACCCAAGCGGGATAGAAAAAAGTGGCAAACTACTGGAAGTACAATCCCATGGATGCCACTTGGAGATGCTGGAAATGTACGAGAGAAGACCTTCACATCGAAGCACAAGTGGATATTCAACCTTGGTACAATATGACCAACACATGAAAAATTCCCATCCTTCCAGGAGAGGACATCCTACACTGGGGATGCTCCCCAAGGGGCACCTTCAACATCCAAGAATCTTATGTTGCCAAGGCCAATCTCAATCTCCACCCCCCCAAGGAAAGTTTGGAACAAAATATGGTCACTGAAGCACTAGCCAAAAATCAACATTTTCCTTTGGTTGGTGGCGCATGGAAGCATTCTCACCTAGAAAAATATCACTAAAAGGGGGTTTACAGAGCCGTCCATATTCCCTTTGTGTCTAGAAGAGGTGGAAACAATGAATCATCTCCTAAAATATTTCCCCTCCAACACACAAGTTTGGGACTAATGTGTGTCCATCATGCACACTACAGATCACAAGAGGGACAACATAAACACAACCATCGAAGAATGGCGAGAAGTGGCTTTCCATTCACCTATCTTAAACCACATTTGGCAACTGCTCCATGGTTTTATCCTTTGGAAAATATGGAAGGAAGGGAATCAAAGGATATTCAGGAATACCCAACACAATTGGCAACACGGTTGGACCCAAATCTTCCACAACATAATGGAAACAGTCAGCTTGAAGCACTAGAACGAAACGGACTTAACTTGTCCAATTCAAGAACAAAGAATCTTGAAGAATTGGAAATTCATTACAAAACAAAGTCTGCCCTCTCCTCCTCGGAGTCACTCCTATGGGCCCAACCCCTCTCATTGGTCCCCCCCTTCAATGGACTTTATTAAGGTAAATTTTGATGGAGTCTCCAAAGTCAAACCGGGTGCAACAGGCTTTGGAGTGGTCTTCCGAAACCACAAGGGGAATATTGTCCTCATCACCGCGAAAAGATTGGGCCACACCACAAACAATGCTGCAGAAATTTGGGGGCTCACAAGAGGCTTACAATTGGCTACAACGCATAACTTCAATAAACTTATAGTGGAGGGAGATGCGCAAGTAATACTCAACCTCTTTCAGAAAATCCCGAATGATGCAAATTCATAGAAAATTTCTCCATGTTGGTGACTTTCTCATGGAATGAGAACAATTGTAATGCTTCTCCGACCCAATCAGGCCTTCATCCCCTCTCATGTGAGAAGAAAATCAAATCATATTGCGGACGAATTGGCCAACATTGGAATGAACCGGGAGGGACTAGATCTTTTGTGCCAAGCCTCCATCCACCAGATGCACCCCATCTTCAAGAGATGCTAGGAAAAGGCTCTAGCTATCGACAACTCCCTGGATGGGGTGTTATTGGAGAACATGTGTCAAGAGGATCAGACAGACGATGACCACCATGGTGCCAACCATGTGACAGGCATGTTCCCCCCCGGCCACTGCCATGCATTTAAATCGACCTCGTGTTAACCAGGGTGCCATTAATATCAGTATGCCCTGCTCTATCTATCTGTCCCTTCAATGGATAAGAGCTATGGCACATAATTTACTCTACGGGTGCGTGTATTTCAACATTATGAATTTCACCAGGTGGGATTTCGGCATTATGAATTGCACCAGGTGCATTTTTAGCTTCATTCTCCTGTGGCTAAACCCTCCAGTGGACTGCGTTACCCCCACTTGTTCCTTCGCTACCTATCCTTCCCTCCTATGTTTTTCATCCTTATCAGTGTCTTAGACATGCCGAAACAAAGGGGGAAATCTAAGTGTGGCTCGGCATGGCAGCCTAGTCGACCATGCTTGGCCATCCATCCCTCGCCTATATCCTCCCACAACTCGTCACCCTCATCACCATCCTCACCATCCTCCTCGTCCCATTCTGGCCACAACCATAGAAACCTCCTACCCCTCTCCTTGCCTTTTGCATGTAGGCTGGAGTGGTTTGATATCTTCGGAAATTCTTTGGGGTTCAACCCAGGACCACTCTAAGATTTGGCCTCCACTTCGCAGCCAATTCCAGTTGCTCCTGCCAATTTTCCTGTGGACACACCAACCCAGTTTCCCCGAGCCTGACCACACTATGCCCAAAATCAGAGTGTAGGCTATGGAGCCATCCTTGGACCAAAACAATGGCCTCACTCCTACGTCGACTCTGCATCTCAATTGCAAGAAGGCCTTGCAATTCTGCAAGGCCTTCTCTTTGATTTATGACATGACCTGGACGACCTATTATTTCGACCAGAGATCCTAGATGGGAAGGCAATGCAATTCCTGCAAATGCTCTCAGCATTGCAGGAAGTTCACCACCCTTCAACTGGAGAAGCAAATGCAACCGAGGTTGAGCCATCGTTTCTGGCGCCAGCTCTACACATGACTATGGAGGAAGAAGCGAGACCAGTCGAGGAGGAAGCAACACCGCTCGGGGACCCAACGCCGAGGGCCATCTCCTTGGATGCATGGACACACTACAATACAACCACTTGATTTTCACAGGCGTCTCTTCACATGGTTAGTGGGGTGTATATATTTATTTTTCCACATAGGTCGTATAGTCATATTTTGTCTATTTTAGCTTATGTCAATGTTAGAAGAAAGGACAATTTGGTCACCCAGAGAGGGCTGTAATTTTGTTTTTTAGACAGTGTAATTGTTATCAATGGCCACTTACGACTTGGTTTTTTTAAGGATTTTTATACAATCTTACTTACAAAAAAAAAACGATAAAAAGAATGATCCTTTGAATAAGAAATCAACAAAAAATGGCATAAAAAAAACTAAAGATCTTGTCAGTAAAAAAACACCCGAAGATCATAATAAAAAGGAAACATCAGATAAGGCTGTATGGAATTTAGATAAAAATATTTCAGATACAACAGTAAAAAATCGACAGATTTCTGATCCCACTCCACGAAAAAATGTACCACCATTCTTGTTAACTTTCAAAATTTTCAACACAAATGTGCATAATTGTATGGTTGATTCTGGGGCCTCATCGAATGTAATGCCTCTGTTTGTTTGTCAAAAAATTAATGCAGAAGTCAAACCTTTCGATTTGAAAATCATTCAGTTAGACAGAACTAATGTCACAATTGTTAATGAACTCAAGGATATATTGATTAGACTGTCATCTAACTCAAAAGTCCACCAGTTAATTGATATAGTTTTCATTGATATTCCGTGAGTTTATGGCTTGTTTTTTAGCATAGATTGGTCTAAGCAATTGTATGGTTATTTTTCTACTAATTGGTCTCATCTGTGGTTATTAGAAAATGACCAGCCTAACAAGATCATAATTAATAGAGAACATTATATGAAATACAATGTTACAGACTTAAATGATTTCAATGAGCCTTTTACCACTGGTGTAAATACAATTGAAGCTCAAGGAATGAACACATTTTTTGGGAATTTCATGACTGAAATATCCACTATTACAAACCCAGAACATCAATCTGAAATATTAGCCCATACTCAGATAACAATTTCGAAAAATGATCCAAACATTGTTGATGACGATGAATCTGGTCTTTATACTTTGATGGATCCAAATCTCATGAAGGAGTTGGTGTTGGTTGTGTTCTGATCAGCCCCATAGGTAATAAGGAAATCATTGCATGTCAATTAGAATTTGAATTTACTAACAACACAACAAAATATGAAGCACTCCTGTAGGGACTAAAGAAGGAGCTAGATCTTAAGGTGCAAAGCTTGGTGGTGTTTGGTGATTTTGAAATTGTAGTTAAGAAGGTAAAAAACACTATTCATTGTTTATCACCTCATCTTAAAAACTACCAGACCGAGGTATGGAAATTGATCCATAAATTTCTTGCTTTTAACATAAGTTCCATTCCTAGATCTAGTAATTTTGAGTCTGATTTATTGGCTAATGTTGCGTCAAAATTATTACCTACTGAGGGTTTTTCTCCTAATGCATTTTTTGTTGAATTGTTAGTCAGACCATTGATCCCCAACAATATTACAAATTGGCGAGTGTTTTATGATGATCAACAAATCATAAATTCTCTACATATGGAGGACACTTTCCAAGATGTTGTAATTGATGAAAGTACCCACAATGAAAACCTTTGTGAGTTTTTGGTAATATCTGATCCTCATTCTACAGAAATATCATCTGATATGGTAAACTCTATCCCTAAGTCCGTTGTCAAATAAGAACTTTTTTATGATTTACATGACAAGTTTAGAGGAGTGGTAAATTTCAAAACGAACAGTTCCTCGTTACTTTACGAAACTATAAATTTAGGGACACAAGATAATCCTCAGAATATTAATCTCGGCAAAGGGTGTTTTGAACATGAAATATCTGCATTCATAAAATTGTTTAAAGAATTTAAAGATGTGTTTGCTTGGACATACGATGATTTAAAAACCTTTGATCCAAACATAATACAACATGTAATTCCCATGAAGCCCCAAACCCAACCATTTCAGCAAAAACTTAGGAAAATGCATCCTAAATTAGAACCCATAGTAAAAAAGAAACTAAATAAATTGCTAACCGCCAAGTTCATTTTTCTAGTTCGACATACCTAATCGGTATCCAACTTAGTCCTAGTAAGAAATAAGAATGGAGAAATTTGACTTTGTGCCAATTTTTGTAATTTAAACCGAGCCTCTGATAAAGAAAACTATACCGTTACTCCAATGGAACAAATTTTGCAACAAGTATCTGGTTCTGAAAGACTATATTTATTAGATGGTTTCTCAGGGTATAACCAGGTCCTTATGTCTCCATATGAAAACCACTTTCTGCACCCCGTGGGGCACTTATTCCTATCGAAAAATTTCTTTCGGATTTATCTTGGAGCCACTTTCGAGAGGGCAATGGATATTTCTTTTCATGGCCTTATAAACCATTCAGTTGTTTTCTACTTAGATGATGTCACTGTCTTTTCAGAGAACAAAAAATACCACTTGTCACATCTTAGGGTTGTACTAAAACGTTGTTGTAAGTTTGGTATTTCACTAATAGAATAGGGAAGATTACTGGTATTTATAGTGTCAAAATAGGGGATGATAATAGACCTCGAACGAACACAATCTATTGCCAACCTCCCTCCCCCATCTTCTAAAAATTCAATGCAATCTTTTTTGGGTAAAATAAATTTCGCCAGACGTTTTTCCCCAAGTTTTTCTGAGATGGTTAGACCTATGAAAAACCTGATTAAAAAGGATGTTATTTTCTAATGGGGAACTCAAGAGAACCTAGATTTTAATTCCATTACAAAATCTATAACTAAAGCTCCCTCCTTGATGAGTCTTGATTTTTCCAAAGATTTCACGTTGTACACTTTTGCATCAGACATATCATATGTTGTTGTGCTTACTCAGAAAAATGCCGAAAATAACGAAATACCCATTTCATTTATGAGATTTTATTTTAAAGGAGCACAATTAAATTATCATGTAGTAGATCAATAAGCTTACATTGTTTTTAAGGAAGTTAAACATTTCAGACCCTACCTATTAAAATCTTGGGTAAAAGTTATTGTCCCTTATCCTGCTATAAGAAATCTTTTAGTTCAAAAGGAACTTGGGGAGAAAAGGGAAAATTGGATGACCTCCCTTCAAGAGTATGATCTCAAAATCATACCCGCACAAATTGTTAGAGGTCAAGGCCTTTTCAAATTAGTGGTTGATTCAGTTGAAATGCCAGAAAATCAGCCAACAACACCAGCTGAAAATCTTCATAATGAAACACAAATATGTTGTGTACAAAATTCGTTTAGCTCATGGTATAATGATATCATATTTTATTTTATGCACGGAACTAATCCTCGTAATCTTGATCTGAAAAACAGAATATCACTAAGGCTTATATTTGCGTCTTTTCAATTGATTAATGATGTTTTTTTTCGGAATAATTTTGATGGTGTATTTATCTGCTATCTAGAAAAGGAAGAATCTGAAAAGGTGCTAGTTGAGTTACATTCCCGTGATGCCGGGGGTTATTTTGGTGGAGACGTGACTGCCCAAAAATTACTTAGGGATGGTTACTATTGGCCCACCTTATTTAAATATGCTAATGCTTTGGCTCGCAAATTTATAATCTATCAAAAGGCTGCAGGGCGGGTCAAGAAGGTTGGATTTCCCTTGCAGCCCATTATAATAGATACACCATTTTAGCAGTGTGGCCTAGATAATATAGGACCAATTAACCCACCTTCTTCACAACAACACAAATACATTCTCACAACAACGGATTATTTTATGATATGGTCTGAAGATTTACTGTTAAGGGTAGTAAACACGAATCAAGTAATTTCATTCTTAAACTCTCATACTATCACTCATTTCGGGATACCTGAATGTTTAGTTTTCGACAATGATTCTTATTTTTCTTCCTTGGATATGAATGTTTTTACTTTATAAAAGGGATTAATCTAAAATACTCCGCCAATTATTATCCCCAAGGAAATGGCTTGGCTGAGTCAACAAACTAAAATCCGATCGAAATAATAAAAAGAACAGTGTCGGAAAATCATAAAAATTGGCACAATGCATTATATAACGCACTTTGTGATGATAGGGTCTCTCCAAAATATTCCATCGGTAATTATCCTTTCTTCCTCATTTACGGAAGAAAATTTATCCTTCCTCCCCACATATTTCTCCCCTAACTGCAATTATCTCAGAAAGTTCAAGAGGAAGAATATCCCCCTTTAGAGAATCAAATCAATGCTTTACTAAAATTGGAAGAAGTTAGGACACAAGAAAAACAAAAATTGGACCAGCACCAACAAATTTTTAAAAACTGGTTTGATACAAGTTCATCCTCAGATAGAAACTTTAATGTAGGATATTTGGTCCTCAAATGGGACAAAGCACAGGAGGATAAAGGAGAACACACTAAGTTTCAAAACCTGTGGTTGGGACCTTTTGTCATTGCATAAAAATTGGGTCCTAGCTCCTTTCGTTTACAGAACTTTGAGGGACAACCAGACACTTTTCCAGTGAATGGCCAAACTCTCAAGAAATACTTCACCTGAGTAGAATCCAACTTGCCCCCTATAAATATTCCTAGTTGTTTATTTTTTTTCGGTTTGTTTTACGATTGATCATTTTCTTTTGATGTTTTCTTTGTTTTCTTAAAAGTTATTTCTAATTCAAAATCTATTATTGAGGGGAATTTGATAATCAAATCTATTACTAACAACAATTGAAACAGTTCAAGCATTTAAATGTCAAGTATTAACTCAGATCAGTGATCTGTAAGACAGTTATTCTAGAAGTCTCTGCCAAATCATTGTTCCTGATTTTTGTCGAGATATAGGGGAAGTATGATCATCTTTAAACTTTTCACGCCATCCCAACTCTAATGAGATCAACTCAAAGCGCTTCCCCATCCTTGAGATGATTTCTTGATTGAAATATAAATGTCTAAACCATGATGAAAACTATTAGTTCTTATGGAACGAAAAGAAATATTAATGATCAATCATAAGATGCCCTGGCTATTAGATCTTCAGTATCTCCCCGCTCTCTCGTTATCATGAAACCTCAAAAAAATTATTTTTATAAACGACTAAGGAGATTTGGAAACACTTTAACGTGTGGGAAATGTGTGTAAACCTGCTAGGGTACTGAACATGCCTACAAGCAGCGGGTAAATGCGCACATGATACCAAGACAACTTCGTCAGAGTACTGAATAGGCCTGTTCCAAGATCTGTTAGGTATGTTTTTAAATGTCGGTTCCAAGATCTGTCAGGTATGTTTTTAAATTGATCATATATAAAAAAAAATCATGTCATGGATAGACAACTTTTGGATGTGACTAAAGTACTTGAGTGGGTTAAATGACATCCCTGTCAAGGCTATGAATGCCTACTGGTAGTAGTGGCCATGTTAACGATATTGAAGTTACTTTTATAAATATCGTCACCTTTTTTATCAAAACTGACTTTCATACTACAATCATCTGCCCGAGCACTCTTTGTGGGTATGATTGTATTAATTTTCTGAGTTTATTTTTAATACTCTTAATCTGTTCCAAAGTTTTCTGTAGTGATTGTCAAAACTTTATTTTCCCTGATATGAAGTTTTGATGGTGCAAGGATAATTGCTTTGCCAATTGAGTCGCCATTGTTGGCAGCCAACAATTCACATCGCTTTGTCGATCTTTGAAATGCAAGCTTGGCACAATAAATTTAATAGATGCCTCTTTTTTTCTATGAAGAGTTTGATTAGGATTTTTGAAAAATTGATTGATTGATAATTTTTTGTTTTGAGTTTTATTTTATCGATAAACTTCTCATTTACCCATGTCAATTTCATGACTGTCAAGCATGAAATTGAAATCGTTTTGTATAAACACATTTGATAAAATCTAAAGGTTTCTCTCTTTATAAAACTAAACGAGCCTTTGAAACACATATAATCTCAAAAATTTTAAGTTTGATGAACATATGGTTATGTGAAAAGTTTCAATAGAATTAGGATAAAACCTAGTCGAATTTGATTCATGTTATGCCTTGATCGATCTTCAATAATGTTATATTTTTTCTTTACCTCTTTGCAATTTTGATTCTAAAACTATGACATAAACACATGATCCGAAAGCTACCTTTAGGTGTTATGTCACGGTCTAATCATTGTATTACCTGGCTAGTGGTCGTTCTCTGAAACCATTACATCTCTTTCATGTTCACCTGAACTTGCATTCATTTCATCGTTTAATGGTGCTTCATAATCAAGGATTAGGTTCTTAACGGGCGAGGTGGTTTTCGAGTGTATTTGTTCTCTAGTTCGGGTTTTAATAAAAAGTGAGAGTGGGATTCATGGTAACATCCTCCCGAGATCAAATTTTTCAGGCCACCTTTGGCTATGCAAAACATATCATTTGTTTCAAGTTGTTTCAAACACAGACTCCTCCATTTTTCACCTTCTCATATATCGTAATCAATATTATGGCTCCTGTATTTAGGGTAGAGCTGAATGGCTCATAGGATTTGCTCTCTCATGATAATGTTGTATATGACCTCGCCATCTTCGAATGGGTTAAATTTGTATAGTCATTCGAGGGTTTTAATCGAGAAGTCGTCCAAGATTTTTCCAAGACATTTGACGATGTTAGAGCTAAAATAGGTGACCTGCAGTTACAAGTTGATGAAAAATCAATAGCAAAGGCCACGGTCCTATCACGGGAAGGAGACCGCTGGTTCAAAAACCTAAAAATCGAAGATATCCCTTAGCAGCTATTGATGATTTCCAGAAAGTCGCGCTACAATGTTAAAGGTACACCCATCCATCTGTTCAAGACTGGATAGCATAGTTTGTTATTGATAATCAAATAGTTCGTCACCTATGAGGGATGCTATGGAATGGTATTTTTATTTCATGTGCTCCTGTTAATGGTATTCCTACATTTCAAGTTAAACTTTCCATTTTATTTTCTTAAAAGTCTACAGAAGATGTCCAGGTTCTATCAGAGACAAAACCCCAACTTTGAATCCAGTCTTTTCCACCATGGTTTAATTCGAGTCTTGGTTAATGACCATTTGTTAAAGGTAGGAGATAGTTGTCAAGGCTTCCTTTTTAGGAATGGTTTTATTTTGTTGCCACCAGAACATGTTAATAGTTTACCTCTGTGTGTTGATGATTCTATCGATCCTTGCCTATCGTCTCACTCTCTACAAGGTCTTTGAGTGGAATTACAAGTCGCAAAAGGCCCTGCATTACCTCTTGAACCCTATTGATTCTTGTCAATCAGTCAAGGTCACCTCCAGGAAGCACGAATCCATTCCAAAGAAGTCCTTGGAGGAATTTTTGAGTCATCTAAGGGGTATGGTACCTATCGTCTCCGATTCTATACAGAAATTGGTTTATGAAAACAAAATTAAAATCAAGAGATAGGGTAAGCAAAACACACAGAGGGTTGATGATATAGATTTCAAGAATAAAAGGAACGACAAACTTCTTTCAAGGATGACCAAGAACTGACACTATAACCGAGATAAACCTGTCCCCATAGTTGATGTCGAGGACACAATCTTTGTCGACGACACTAGTTCTGATGACACTAAAATAGATTCAACCCAATATGATTTTGTGTCTAACTTGCCTCCATTTATAAAAGATAAAGAGGGACTTTCAGGTATCCAGTATGATTTGAAAAGGGTTATGGAATAGGATAAACCATTAAACTCAGATCATACTCATCCACTATCGAATCTGGAACATGTCTATTGTGAGGATTTTTTTAATTGGATCCAGAGATATTACTAGGACATCCCTTATCTACAGGCTCATATAAATCAAGTTATGACTCATAATTTTGCATTAGAGAGAGAAAACGAGGATTTGAGAGTTAGCATCCAACTGGTTTCACCCAGTGCCAACAAAAGGTTTAGGAGGTCAAGGGACATTGTTATAAAAAATCATACCAATTTCAACGCTGTTATCAATTCAGAATTATCTCATGTCTCTTTTTCAAAGGTTTAATGGATAAACATTCTTATTGGAATTTATGTTTGGTTTGTTTAGTGATAACTGAAATTGTTTTATTTTGTTTTTTATTAGACTAGATACAGAATCATAGATTTTGTAGCTTTCCTTTAATTAATTAATTTGATTGCTTTTTAATTTAAATTTTGTTTTTCTTCTCAGGTGTGAAGGAGATCAATGTGCAAAGGTTGAAGGAGCGAGTAAATAGTTGAAAATGCTACAAATTTGTAATTTTCATTTTGAGAAATAGTTTCAAGAATATTTGTATGATGTAATTATTTTGAATAGATGTCACAACAGACCTATCATTTTGGTTACTTTATAGTAAAGAATTTATTAAAATGGATCTGTCTCTATCTTGTATGATACAAGAAACAAACCATGAATTTAGTTTAAATACTAGTGGTTTCTCAGAGACAAAGAGGAATTATTTTGGGACCTGATGATGGACTTATCATTTTGAGAAATATATGGAATGTAGTTTACTTTTTGGCTTTAGTCCTTCTGTAGACTGTGAAATGTGATTATTGGTTTTCATATATTTTATGGTCATGAAAAACTTATCTGTATGAATTAGCTTTATCTTGTTCAACATTTATGTTTCCATGTTGTGCTTATCTCTTACGTGGTCCATTATTTATTGGTTATTATAATCTTTGTGACTAATCATCTATCTACCCATTTTCAGTTTGCATCGAATGTTGGATTTTTGATAATACCATTTGTCGAAGATTGAAGTTAATTTCATCTTCATCTTTTGAATAATTTAAAGTTACATGAGAAAAAATCATTTGTCTTTTTGATTATCATAGATTGTTTTCGAAATGTAAAAAATTACTTGAGTTGTTTCAGGAAATATCATTCTTGGCTTCTTTCCATAGATTTATGTGTGGCAACAGGTTAAGTTCGAGCTTACATTACACAGAAAGACAAATATAACTTAGTACCTTTTCTTTACAGTTGATCAACATTAGGTTAGTTAGCTTTCTTTTTATTTGTTTTGTTTACTTTATAAATGAGTAACGATTCAATCATCCAAACTTTAATTCTTTGTTCATTATTGTTATATCGTTTCCAATATTATTCGTTCATTTGTTGTTATTTGCTACTTATAGTAATAGAAAAATTTCCTTAAGTTTTACATCTTATTTAAACTTTGATTCATTAGTTAAAATTATCATTTTCACAAGTCTTTGTTTAAACCTTGTATCTGTACATACCTATTGTATATAATATGACTATAAGATAAGTAATTATGTACATGTGTTAATTGATAGGATTATATAGTTAGGTAGTTTTACCTCTTTTAGTTATTTTAGCATCTTCATTGGATAATAGAGCCATAAAACCCGTCAGGGTAGATTATTCCAAACAACTTGGGTTAAATAGACAACCTCAGACTGGATCTTCCCTTATCGTTGATGATGTGTCATAAATGCCCATCAACAGGGTCCCTCATTTTTTTTGAGAAACGTTCCATTGGTCTCTGGATCCCTAGGCAAGCATCTGGAAGGTTTATGATTGGATTTTATCTTTTTCCAACTACGAGCCTCTGGGAATTTATCCCCTTCTTCCCATGAAATGAGGTACAAGCCCTTCTTGGGTCAGTGTGGCTCAAAAACCCAAAAGATAAGGAAACAAAGGGAAAGAAACATGGAAAGTGGCAAGTATGTGGAAGAGTGGTATAATGACTCATCAATGAGACCCCCTAGTAGAAACTTGTTCCCCGATGGAGACCACTTGGTAGGAAAACAATGTCAACCACCAAGGTGAAATAACGAAAATAACACAATTTCCAAGCAATTGTTTTCAAAATCAATAAAGGACCCTTTGCAACATATTCAAATGCTTCATTTATTAAAATGATACTTACCATAACACTAGACTCATTACCTCATGGAGCAAGACCTATTGTCCTCTGTGATCCAAGCTAGTGTGGTGAATGGTGCAACCATCAATCCCAAGGTAATGAGTGGTGTGATGTGGGTATCTTCATGCTGGTCTATGGACATTGTCGGTCGATACATCTCTCGATACTCCATGTCCGAAACCTGAGGGCCTGGAGACATCATCTCCTTACTTATCCCTAGAAATGGGAGATAACATTTGGATCCTACTCGGGGACATGTGCTCTTCGTTGAGTGCAAGAGAACCTCAACATATCCTAGTAAGACATATGGCTACACACACTTAAAAAATAAATAAATAAATAAATAAATAAAATAAAATAAAATAAAATAAAATTCAGGGTGGCTCATGCACCCTTTGTTCATATGATAAAAAATTCAAAATTTCAACTAATCTTAAAAGGAAGTTTTTCACTTTTTTTTTTAAATTTCTAACTAACAATATGATGAAATCAAGTGATGAATACAACTATGCAATAATTCAAGTAGAGAAAAAATGAAAAATCAAATATGGCATGCAAATATAAGTGAATGAAACTAAACTATCATGAGCAAGCAAATGCAAAGGGAAAGGGAAGTAAATGAATCACCTATTTACCTGGGTCCTGAAGAAGTCAGGTTCCTTCCAGAAAGTAAATTTTGAGGAGAGATACATTTAATGGTAATGACATCTTCCTCCCTTCATTGGTGGACAAATAAAATAATCAAACCATGATTTTTCTTCAATCTTATATGGTCCTAGCCACATACTACCAAACTTTTTGATGCATCCCAATTTTCTCCCTTCTCTTATCCCACATTAAGACAAAATATCATTTCTTGAAGTCCCTTTATCTTTCCTTAGGGTCAAACGTTCCTTTGATTTTTCTCTAGTTCATTGCCATTTTATCAAAAGTTGCTATTCAGGTCTCATCTAGTTCTATACGTTGATCGATTCTTCCCTACAATGCTTCTTTTTCAGTGGTGAATTACTGGGCTAGTTGCAGAGATGGAATCTGAAGGTTTATGGGAAATCACGCCTCCATCCCATAGACTAACTCCAAGGGGGTTTTTCCAGTAGAGGTTTTAACAATTGTGTGGTCTGTCCAAAGTGCATACTTGATTTTACCATCCCAACTTTTCTTATTTTCTACAGCATCTAGAAGGTTTGTGATTGGACATTATCTTTTTCCAGCTACAAGCCTCATGGAATTTATTTCCTACTTCCCATGAAATGAGGTACAAGCCATTCTTGGGTCAATGTTGATCTAGATGGATATCGGTGGCCACCCACCTTCTCCAACTGGCCCAAAACATGTTTTTGGCAATTTTGGTAATTTACTATTTTTAGCAGTTTTTAACTTCCAGGGCCATTTGAAGCCCTAAATGATGTTTTTTTGAGAAAAAGAGGAGTAACATGGATCATAGATCGATGTTGCTCGCCCAAAATTTGTAGTTATGTAATATATCTTTCCAATGAGCTATCATACGCCTAAAACAGAGATCATATGCAAAAGTTACGACCTCGAGAAGTTGATGCACCAACTTACCCAAACGGGGCCCACATGACTTTTGGCGCTTCATCTCCCAGGGTTAGGTTTTTGGATGTCTAGGGTTTTTTGCATTCCTACTTATTGTAAAAAGTCCTTCAGAGCCTCATTGTAATCATCTTCTCATGGATGCGAGTAGCCGTCACATCTCTTCTCAAAGATAAGCTACCACCATTCTAGCGAGTCTTTCACTCTGTACTTTTACAGTCTCTGTACATTTATTTCATTAATAGAAATCGTGTATTACTGTATATCTGTGACTCTTGTTATATTTACGCTATATCTCTATTATATTGTTGTCTCTCTTGCAATATCTCTGAATATTTCTGTGTTATATCTCCGCTCTCATTTCGTGCCGAAAATAATCTGGATCAGTGGTATCAGAGCAGGCTGCTCTTGATCGTTTTTCAGTGCATGTCCCCGATGAGGTTCGAGTATAGCAAGTTGGGTCTCAAGCTTGTCTCTCTTGAGGAAAATCACTCTCACACACCCAAGAAACCCTCAATGGTGGAAGAAAAGAAAAACGACGGAGCAGACGATCCTATCAGTCTGTTGCTTGAGCAAGCTCTCACACGACAGAGGGACAAAATGACGGAGAATTTTTCCCACATCCTTCAACACCTTCCAATAGCATCAGGTGCATCTTCATCAAGCGACCACTTTGGAGGTATCTTGCCTTTCAAGGTACAGGTTAATTTAGATATTCCCATATTTGAAGGACAAATAGATGCAGATGCCCTAGATAAATGGTTAAATCTACTAGAAGGTTATTTCTCTGTTCATAATTTTTCAGACAAGGAAAAGATCACCTTCGCACTCCTTAAGGCTCTCCCCCTTGTCAAACATTGGTGGGAAACTTACTGGGAGCAGAGTTCCACAGAGGAGTCTGGAATATATGGGGCCGAGCCCACTTGGGATTTTTTTGTGGATGCGGTAAAGGAACAATACTACCTTGTTGGCAACTATGAGGACCAGTACATGAGATGGACCACACTGCAACAAGAGAGGGGCCAATCAGTTCCGGAGTTTTCCAATAGCTTCAATACCTTGCGCACCAAGCTGGGTATCAAAGACTCTGAACGACATTTGGTTCTGAAATACCATGGAGCTCTACACAGATACATCCAAACTGAAACGGATTTTCTGGACATCTCATCACTCGGTGTTGCCTATCGATATGCTATTAAAATCAAACAGAAATTTAAGCACCGGAACAAATGGGAGTTCGGGTATGCAAATCCACAAAAACCAAAGTATGACAAAGACAACCCTAACAAACAGTCTCTCGAAAACCAGTCCAAGCCACAGGAAAAGAAGGGTCACAGGAAGACAAAGAAGGACACTGGAAAATGGTGCGATTTCCACAAAATCCCTTGGCACAACATCGATGAATTTCGCTCAAAATAGTCATTGGTGGACAAGATCAAAGACAAGGAGCCGAACCCTGATTCAGAATCTGATTATGAAAATAATGGGAAAAGACAGATCATCGACACAGACCCCACTCCTATTGTCGCAACCGCAACAATTCAACCAAAAGAACCAACAGATCCTGAAGAGGGGGAGCACCTTTTTCATTCACAGATGTGGGTGAAGGGGACCCCGCTGCATTTTATTATTGATAGCAGAAGCCAAAAGAACCTCAACTCAACAGAGGTCGTCAAACTGTTGGGATTATCGACAAAACCACACCCACAACCATACAACATCGAGTGGCTTTGCCAAGGACGAGATCTTCATGTCAGCCAACAGTTTCGATTGTCATACGGCATCCAACCCTTCAAGGATGAGGTATTATGTGATGTTTCCCCACTAGATGTCTGTGATGTTCTCTTGGGCCAGCCATATATGTGGAAACACCATGCTATCTATGAGTCTCGACCCCGTAGTGTCATTATTACTCTGGGGGGTCATCTCTACAGGATACTAGAGGTAGTTCCAACTACTTCCCCACCTAAACAGTGACACAAGGTAGTATCTCATACTACAAAATTCAGCTTCTTCACAATCTGTTCACAGGGTGAACAAAAGGATATTGCAACCACCATAGCTTCGGCCCAAGCACCTTCTATTCAACAGAAGCAAGTCGACAAGGTTGCAGCAAAGAACAAAGATTTCTTCTACACACAGTCATATAAAATAGCCAGAATGGTTAAAAAGGTCCAAACCCTCCAGCCAAAGGTTCGTGATAGCCTTCAACAAGCTAAGCAATGCCACTTCTCCAGCAAGGCAAGAAGATCACCAAGATTCAGATTCAGAAATCGCTTTCCCCTCTCCCCCGGGAACTCAACGCAATGGAGACCATTGCTTCCTAAAGAGGGAGGATTGATATAGGTGGATATCGATGGCCACCCACCTTCTCCAACTAGCCCAAAACATGTTTTTGGCAATTTTGGTAATTTACTATTTTTAGCAGTTTTTAACTTTCAGGGCCATTTTGAGGCCCTAAACGATGTTTTTTGAGAAAACGAGGAGAAACATGGATCGTAGATTAATGTTTCTCACCCAAAAGTTGTATTTATTGAATATATCTTTCCAACGAGCTATCATACACCTAAAACGGAGATCGTATGAAAAAGTTACAACCCCGGGAAGTTGATGCACCAACTTACCCAAACGGGGCCCACATGACTTTTGGCGCTTCATCTCCCAGGGTTTGGTTTTTGGATGTCTAGGGTTTTTGGCATTCCTGCTTATTGTAAAAATTCCTTCAGAGCCTCATTGTAATCATCTTCTCACAGATGCAAGTAGCTGTCACATCTCTTCTCAGAAATAAGCTACCACCATTCTAGCGAGTCTTTCACTCTGTACTTTTACAATCTCTGTACATTTATTTCATTAATAGAAATTGTGTATTACTGTATATCTGTGACTCTTGCTATATTTATGCTATATCTCTGTTATATTGTTGTCTCTCTTGCAATATCTCTGAATATTTCTATGTTATATCTTCGCTCTCATTTCGTGCCGAAAATAATCCGGATCAAATGTGGCCCAAAAACCCAAAAGATAAGGAAATGAAGGGAAAGAAACATGGAAAGTGGAAAGTATGTGCAGGAGCAATACAATGACTCATCAATGAGACCCCCCAGTAGATACCATTTCCCCTAGGGAGACCACTTGCTAGAACAACAATGTCAACCACCAAGGTGAAATAATGCAAAGAGAATGATTTTCAAGCAATGTTTTTCAAAATCAATAAAGGACCCTTTGCAACATATTCAAATGCTCCATTTGTTACATTGGCATTTACCACAACACCAGACTCGTTACCTCATGGAGAAAGACCTGTTGTCCTCTATGAACCAAACTGGTATGGTGAATGGTGAAGACATCGATCCCAAGGTGATGAGTGGTGTGATGTGGGGCTCTTCCTACTAGTCTGTGGACATTGTCAGTCGATACATCTCTCGATACTCCATGTCTACAACATGAGGGCCTCGAGACATCATCTCCTTAGTTATCCCTAGGAATGGGGGATAACATCTGTCTCCTACTCGGGGACATGTGCTCATCGTAGAGTGCATCAGAACCTCAACATCTCCTGGTATGACATGTGCTCATCGTAGAGTGCTTGAGAACCTCAACATATCCTGGTACGTCATGTGCCTACACACATAGAAACAACAAACTATGAAATCCAGGGTGGCTCACTCACCCTTTGTTCATATGATCAAAAATCCAAAATTTCAACTAATCTTAAAAGAAAATTTTTCACTTTTTTCAAATGTTTATAACTAACAATATGATGAAATCAAATGAGGAATACAACTATGCAATAATGTAAGTAGATAAAAATGAAAAATCAAATATACATGCAAATATAAGTGAATGCAACTAAACTATCATGAGCAAGCAAATGCAAATGCAAGGGGAAGCAAATGACCCACCTACTTACCTAGGGCTTGGTCCTTGAAGAAGTCAGGTTCCTTTTGGAAAGTAAAGTTTGAGGAGAGATCCATTTAATTTTAATGGCATCTTCGTCCCTTCCTTAGTGGACAAATAGAAATAATCAAACCCTGATTTTTCTTCAATATTATATGGTCCCGGCCACATACTGCCAAACTTTTGATTCATCCCAAGTTTCTCCCTTCTCTTATCCCACATTAAGGCCAAATATCCTTTATTTAAGTCCCTTTATCTTTCCTTACATTCAAATGTTCCTTTAATTTTTCTCTAGTTCTTTTCCATTTGATCAAAAGTTGCTCTTTTGGTCTTATCGAGTTCTACAAGTCGATCAATTCTTCCTTACAGTGCCTCTTTGTGAGTGGTGAAATGTTGGGCTAGTTTCAGAGCTAGAATATGAAGTTTTATGGGAAATCATGCCTCCATCTCGTAGACTAACTCAAAGGGGGTTTTTCCAGTAGAGTTTTTAACGGTTGTGTCATCTGCCCAAAGTGCATACTTGATTTTACCATCCCAACTTTTCTTATTTTCTCCAACAATTTTCTTCAAAATATTCATGATATTTTTATTTTTGGACTAATCCAAACCATTCCCATGAGGGTAATAGTTTGAAGAGTGCGATAGAACAATCCCATACTCTAAACAAAACTCATTTAGTGCCATTGAGTTGAAAGCCTTGGCATTATTAGTGGTAATCTTAGTAGGAACACCAAATCTGTTGATTATCCTTTCTTCAAGGAAATTCATTACTTCTTATGTTTCCTTTTTCATTGGGACGAATTCTACCCATCCAGTGAAGTAATATGTAGTTGTGAGGACTCATTGGTAACCATTACTAGAGTTTTCCTTAAATTGACTGATAAAGTCCAACCCCTATTGTTGAAAAGGTGCTTCAACCACTACTAGTTTTAAAGGAAGTGCAGGAAATTGTCGTTTTCTTGGAAAATATTGAAAAGGTTGGTTGGATCTAATGTATCAATTCGTGTCGGAAAAAATGGTAGGCCAATAACATCTTTCCCTTGTGATTTTATGAGCAGTGGTGCGAGTGGTAAAATGACCTCCACAATGTCTTGAATGGAGCTAAACAAGCTTATTTGCTTCCTCTTTGTTTACACATATAAGCATTTCTCCATCATGATTTTTCCATCCAAGACCCTCCCGAGTAAGGCAATACTTCATGGCCTTGAGTCTCAAGGCCCTTCTTTTGTGATCCACCAAATGCTCGGGACATGCAAGATTCTTTAAATAATATATGATATTGTTACAGAAAATGTTTCCTCACCCCATGCAACTTGCTTGGATGGCCTTTCCATTTCCCTATGCAGACTTGAAGTCCCCTTTTTCATCTTCCAGAGCCAAAAAATCATATTTTTCCACATATACACACCCTAGCAGTTAGAAAACATGCATATATGGATGTTGCACCACTACAACCCACGTACATTGGGTTTGGTGCTCAAAATTAAAAATTGTGTTGGGTTTCCATGTCACGTCATGAGATCCATGATCCTTGACCTTCCATATATTGAAAATGTTCTGACTCAACCCTTCAATTCCATTTGAAGGCTATAAATTGAGCCACATCCAAACCGTGGGAGACGATTCAACTTTTGAGAGCAAAGATACTCTAAAGAAATTTCTCTTCACATTGAGTGTGCATCCCTTTATCCTTGAAAGTATGAACACATTGTTCAACCCCCAAGCTCTTCCCTCTTTGATCGAGAACCTCATTGTCTCCTTTATATGGTCTTTCCTTTGGTGAAGGATTGAAGTAGTGGAGGCCCAATTGAACGAGACTTAGTTTCTTGGTTCCGAGACATGCCGATACATAATTTTGTCACATATGTACTTGTTAAGAACCAAAGACCTGAATACAAAATATCACAATAGATCCAAAGATATCTGAATACAATCACCACACAAGATATATGAAACCATATAGAAAACCACAACTTTATTATAGAAACCCTTGAGGTAGGGCAACACCGTA
>ML778686.1:1181882-1225464 GCA_009831015.1 Picea engelmannii | reverse complement strand
ATTACCCATTTATTATATCTAACTACCATAGTGGGCCTTATTTAATAATATAGTGGACCTAGTCCACCTTACATTGAATGACCTCCACTATTATCAATATGGGCCCTCTGGGCCCCCCCACTACCTCTCTAGCTACCTTACATTCTATCCCCCTTATGAAAGCATTGTCCTCAACGCTTGATGTATAACCATATACCAAGGTCCCATGGATAATTGTGGACCATAATGCTGAAGAAGACTGAAGAACCAAGGTCCCATGTAGAAAGGAAATCCACCATGCTGAAGTATTCCAACCACCATTGTAAACTCGGGTCCCATGTCCAAGTGCTCGTGTGAACTCCCTGTGGAAGATTTTGGAACCCAATAACCAACTCCAAATGATGCTCCAAAGACTGACACCTATCATGTGGATCCAAATAAGAAGATCCATCCACATAGTGGAAAAGGGTCATAGCAGAATCTGAAATGAATAATACCAATGTAGAATATGTAGACTGAACGTTGGTAACTAGCTCCTGATGTGGGACATTGATGTTCTCTACAGAAGGTGGAGTAGAGTCAACAAATAAAATATGAAAGTGGTTGTCATCCCAGAAATGACAACTATCCATATACCAATCATCACAATCTACCTCAAAATCATACCAAGCATATATTTTTTGATTATATTCATCCCTGAGGCCCGCCATAAGAAATCTCTCCTGCATGTTATTCAATGAATCTTGAATACTACGAAAACTATCATTGAGGCCCTCTGTGAGACCATGTACAAATGCATCAAATATGTCATCCAATGTGTGAAACAATTGGGCTTTGAATGATTAAAGAATTTATTTTAGGTTTTGAGAAGAAATAGCCATCTGAGCATCCTATGAACTCGCCCAATAAGTTACAGCAGAAAATCGTGGCTTTTTCTGGAAAAACCCTAAAAAACTGTTGAAGTTAAAATGCTCATAACTTCACTTCCCGGACTCCGTTTTGGCTGATTTGTTTTTTGAAATTGGGTGAAATTGTGAGAGGAACTCATATCTATAATTTATTTGGGAAAATTCAGCCTCCAGAAGCTACAGAAATAAAAAAATTATCGTCATTTTCCGCGGAAAAAATCCTGAAAATTTGCAGATTTTAAAACTTCAATATCTTGACTTCCTGGACTCCGTTTCGGATGATTTTGTTTTTCAAATTGGGTTTGTTTTTTAGAGGAACTCAGATATATAACCATTTTCATCAAATTTTGCACAAAAATATACCTAAAGCTTCGAGAATGTCGCGGCCCTCTTTTTTCTGCTCCGAAAAAAAAATCTGCAAAAATAAAAAATATTTGCCCACAATGTCTACCCAAGGAAAGTGCTCTGATAGCACTTGTTAAGAACCCAATATTGAATACAAAATCACCACAACAGATATAGAAGAACAATATATAAAACCACAACTTTATTATAGAAACCCTTGAGGTAGGGCAACACCGTACAATGGATCCTATTATGGAAGGGATCCTCTCCTGTTCACTTGCCTCTTCGAGGGGGAATCCTCCTATTGAGCTACCGCTCCAAATACAATACTTCTCTTCATGTCTCATTACATTGCTTGAACCCCTTTATATAGTGCTACCATCACCTAAGAACATTCTAGAAGAGGAATCTTCTAGAAGTATAACCTTCTAAGAAGTCCTCTTACATTTATTATATCTAATTACCCATTTATTATATCTAACAACCATAGTGGGCTTTATTTAATAATATAGTGGACCTAGTCCACCTTACATTGAATGAACTCCACTATTGTCACTATGGGCCCTCTGCCCCCCCCCACTACCTCTCTAGCTACCTTACATTAATAGAAACACTATTTTCTCATCCAATTGATATCATGCAAATATTTGAATTGTTATTCCATGGGTGTATTTGTCATGTATGTTAATGGATTATGATATTTCATATGCTATAATTATATATTGTCACCATATTCTTGTGTATCTTGGTTGTTGAGGACAAGTTGCAGGTATAAATTTTTAAGTTGCATGCTCAACGGTGGTTTTCATCAAACGTTCAGATGAGGTAGGCTCTTGATATTGTCTTGTTAGAATTTTGATTTATATAGCATACTTGGGATTATAGTTTATTTATGCGTGTCATTCCATTTGTTGTGGTTTACCTGATGCCATAGAGTGGTTTTCCTCATAACAGATATCTGAATACCATTCATCATTCTCGATTTCACTTATAACAACATTCATCTATTCCTTTTCTCATGTCTCAATGGCTTCTTGATTTCCTTTAGTGATAATTTTGGCTAATCCTTGCCCCTTTATTATTTTAGAGGGTTTTATTTCCAAGTCATACTCTTCGATTTGTGACATCCACTTTCCCCTTAAACCAAGGAAATCATGTTGAGATACAATTTCCTTTACTGCCAGATAAGGGACAAAGGATTTAGTCTTTCTATACCCCACATATGTTTTGAAATGCTTGAGGGACCTAACAAGGGCATAATATTGTTTCTCAGTAATTATATAATTCATTTTTGAGTCCCTGGGTACTTTTCTTATGAAGGCAATAAGTTTTCCATATCCTTCATCATTTTTTTGTAAAAGGACTCATGTGATAGTGTTGTTCGAGGTGAAGGAGAAAATGATAAAATATTTAGTAAAATCTCGGCTCACCAACACATGTGCAACAGTTATAGCCTATTTTATATGCTGGAAATCCCTTTTTCCGCTATCACCCTATTCGAAATGAGCATCCCCCTTCAACAAGTGATTTAGTGGTTTGTCAATCTTAGCGAAATTTGGTATGAATCTTCTTATGAAATTAATCTTTTTGAAAAAGGATTGCAAATATTTCTTATATTTAGGGACATGAATCTTCTCGATTTCTTCGATTCTGGAAGGATTCATCGAAATTCCATCCTTGGAAATGATGTGTCCCAATGACTTCCCTTATCTACCCCAAAAATTGATTTCTTGTGGTCGAGAGAGATACCATATTCTCTACATCTCTCAAAGATTGCCCGCATATGGTGAATGTGTTGAGTCATATTTTTGGAAATGGTAGTCAATTCGTCTTGGTAAATCTCTATAATATTTTCTACCAGATCCCTAAAAGCATAGTCCATGGAACGTTGGAAAGTAGACCCAAAATCAGTCAACCCGAAAGGCATATGTAAATACTTATAGTTTTTGTGTGGGGTAGTGAAAGCAGTCTTGAGTTGATCCTCCTCCCTTACTAATGATTTCTTGTACCCTGAAAAACTATCAAGCATATACATCATCTCTACTCCTATGACCCTTTGTAAGAGATGCTCCATATTTGGAAAAGGGTAATTATCTTTGAGTGATGCTTGATTCAAATTCATAAATTCAACACACAACCTGATGTCACCAGTCTTATTTTAGAGGATTACAGGGTTGGATACCCAAGATGAGTATCTGATAGGCTCAATTATTCTAGCTTCCACCATTGTTTTCAAATCTTTCTGAAATTTGGGCACAATCTTAGGGTTGATCTTCCTCGGTTTCTGTCTAAAAAGTTTCTTACCCTATTTGAGGGGAATATGATGTTGTATGACATCTTTGCGGTAAGATTTTAAATCCCCATATGACCAAGAAAAAACATCCTCGAATTATTTGATGAGGTCTAAGAACTCTTTCCTTTTGAAAGGGATGGTTTCTTTTCCCATCTTTACTAATTTGGGAGAGGCATCAGTGTCGATATTAAATTCTATGATCTCATCCTTTTTCCCATCAGTCCATTTTCATTTATATAAGTCATTCCAATTGGACATCCTTTCTAGGGGAGCTAATATTTTTGGAAAGGAATCATCAAGAAATTATATGACCTTGATGTTTCCTTCTTCATTTACTAAGTTTATATGAGTTTTTGAGAAATATCCTTCAATATGGAGGGAACAAAAGAACTTCTTTTCGTCATAAAAAACTTGCCAATGTTCTAAGTTAGCTGGGATTGAATGCTTGAACTTTACTTCCACCTTGTAAGGGGGAATTTCTTCACAGGGTTGTAGAGTAGAAGCAGAAACAACTAAAACATATGCCATGCAATTTTCTTCTCTAGGGATGGATTCGATTGAAAATTCATCGAAACTTTTCATAGCATCCCAAGAAACATCCCTATATTGCCTTAGCCTTGGTTTCTTGGCAGAAAATTCTCTCTTAACTTGGGAAATGATCAAATCTGAATCTCCCCTTACATGTAAGGAGATGATATTCATATCAATAGAGAGACTCAAACCCAAGATAAGATCCTCATATTTAGAAATATTATTAGTTCAATCAAAATCAAGCCTATATGAGAAACATGCAACTCCCTTATATGGTGAAATTAAAACTATTCCAGCACCTAAACCTGTACTTGAATGTGCCCCATCAAACTCTAAGGCCCAACACCCAATATTTTTCTCCTCATCATGAAACAAAGAGTCTGATAGGATACGCGTGCACTCAATCTCCCCACTAACAACGTGGATTTGATGTGACAAATTATTACAAATCTCACTTTGTTCTATGATAGGGGCCTCAGGGTACAGGACAATAGGATCCTCATTGGTATTTGGGATGATGATATAGGAATAATTATGGTGAATGTTCCCTTTCATTTCACTTACCCAATCCCTTGACAACATGAGGCCCCATGGTTTTGGCACATCAATAACTACAACATCTATTATAAAAGAAACGTTCGAGGATTGTTCAAGACTTGCTTCCAAATATTCAATAATCCCACATACCATAATTTTTTTTGAATCCATGTTACAGATGTTCATGTAGGGTCATGTTATCCTTAATCCGAGTTCTTTTGATCGAGATTATTTTCGGCATGAAATGAGAGCAGAGATATAAAAAATAAATGTACAAAGATGTATCAGATATCCAATAATTTAATAGAGATATAGCAGAGATATAACAATAAACACAGAGATATAATAATACACAATTTCTATTAATGAGTGAAATGTACAAAACTGTAGAAATACAGAGTGAAATACTCACTAGAATGGTGGAAGCTTATCTATGAGAAGAGATGTGATGACTACTCACATTCACAAGAAAATGATTGTTACAATGAGGCTCCAAAGGCCTTTTTAACATAAATCCCTAACTTTGGAAGATGAAAATTCAATAGTTTTGTGGACCCTGTTTTGGGTAGTTTGGTGTATCAACTTCCCAGGGGCGTAACTTTGGCATATGATCTTTGTTTGGGGTGAATGATAGCTTGTTGGAAAGGTATCATCGAGGATATTCATTTTGGGGGCTCAATCAGAGCCTTCAATTATTACTGAGGTGCTCCATCCCGGAAAAAATGTCATTTAGGCCCTCAAAATGGCCCTTGAAGTTTAGGAACCGAACAAAATACTAAATATAGTAAATTCTCAGAACACTGTTTTGAGCTAGTTGGAATAGGTGGGTGGCCACCGATATCCACCTAGATCAATCCTCCTTCCTTAGGAAGAAATTTCCTCCATTTCGTTGAGTTCTCAGGGGAGAGGGAAAAGCATTTTCCGAATACGCATCTTGATGAGATGCTTGCCTTGCTGGAGAAGTTGTGTTGCTTAGCTTGTTGAAGGCTACCATGAACCTGTGGATGGAAGGGTTGGGAATTTTTAACCTGTCTAGATACATGAGATGACTATGTGTAGATTGAATCGTTGTTATTTTTTTCAATCTTTTCGACCTGCTTCTGTTGGACATAAGGTACTTGGACTGAGGCTGCTGTGGTGCTCTTTTGTTCACCTTTTGAACATACTGTGAAGAAGCTAAATTTTGTGGTATGAGATACTACCTTGCGGCACTGTTTAGGTAGGAAAGTAGTCAGAACTACCTCTGGCATCCTGTAGAGATGAACCCCTAGAGTAATAATGACACTACGAGGTTGAGACTCATAGATAGCATGGTGCTTCCACATATATGGTTGGCCCAAGAGAAAATCATAGACATCTAGTGGGGAAACATCACATAATACCTCATCCTTGAAGGGATGGATTCCGTATGACAATCGACACTACTGGTTGACATGAATATCTCATCCTTGGCGAAGCCATTCAATGTTGTATGGTTGCGGGTGTGGTGTTGTCAACAATCCCAAATGTTTGATGACCTCTGTTGAGATGAGGTTATTTTGGTTTTCACTATCAATAATGAAATGAAACAGGGTCCCCTTCACCCACATCTGTGAATGGAAGAGGTGCTCCCCCTCTTCAGGATTTGTTGGTTCTCCTGGTTGAATTGTTGCGGTCATGACAGTAGCAGTGATTTCTGCATCAATGATATATCTTCTCCCATTATTTTCTTAATCATATCTTGAATCTAGGTTCAGCTCTTTGTCTTTGATCTTGAACACCAATGATTATTTTGAGAGACATTAATTAGTGTTGTGCTAGGGGATTTTGTGGAAATCACACCACTTTCCAGTGTCCTTCTTCATCTTCCCTTGACCCTTCTTTTCCTTTGGCTTGGATTGGTTTTTGGGAGGTTGTTTATTAGGGTCGTCTTTATCATGCTTTAGTTGTTGCATATTTGCAGACCCGAACTCCCATTTGTTTTGGTGCCTAAATTTCTGCTCGATTTTGACAATATATTGATAGGCATACCCCAGTGATGAGATGTCTAGAAACTCCATTTCAGTTTGGATGTACCTGTGTAGAGCCCCACGGTATTTCAGAACCAAATGTCACTCAGAATATTTGATACCCAGCTTGATGCACAAGGTATGGAAGGTATTGGTGAACTCCAACATTGATTTTCCCCTCTATTGATGCAGTGTGGTCCATCTCATGTACTAGTCATCATAGTTACCAATAGGGTAATATTGTTCCTTGACCACATCCACAAAAAATCCCAATTGGGCTCAGCCCCATATATTCCAGACTCCTCTGTGGAACTTTTCTCCCAGTAAATTTCCCACCAATGTTTGACATGGGGGAGAGCCTTAAGGAGTGCGAAGGTGATATTTTCCCTGCCAAGAATATTGTGAAAAGAGAAATAGATTTTTCTAGGGAATCCACATCTATATTTCCTTCAAATACGAGAATATCAAAATTAAATTATACCTTGAAAGGAGAGCTTCCTCCAAAGTGGATGCTTGATGAAGACATGCCTATTGTTATCGGTAGGCATTGAAGGATGTGGGAAAAATTCTCCATCATTTTGTCACTCTGTCGCGTGAGAGCTTGCCCAAGAAACAAATTAATAAAATCTTCTACTCTGTATTTTTTTTTTTCTTATACCATGGAGGATTTATTTGGCATGCGAGAACAAGTTTCCTCAAGAGAGTCAAGTTCGAGACCCAACTTTCTATACTCAGACCTCGTCGGGGACATGCACTGAAAAATGATCAAGAGCAGCTTGCTCTGATACCACTGATCCAAATTATTTTCGGCATGAAATGAGAGCGAAGACATAATAAAGAAATGTATAGAGATATATCGGATATCCAATAATATAAAAAAGATATAGAAAAGACATAACAATAAACACAGATAAACAGTAACACACAATTTCTATTAATGAGGGAAATGTATAAAATTGTAGAAATACAGAGTGAAAGACTTTCTAGAATGGTGGTAGCTTATCTCTGAGAAGAGATGTGATGAATGCTCACATTCGCGAGAATATGATTGTAAAAATGAGGCTCCAAAGGCCTTTTTAACATAAATAAAATCCAAAACCCTAACCCCAGAAGATGAAAACCAACAATTTTGTGGACCTCATTTTGGGTAGTTTGGTGTATCAACTTTCCGAGGGTGTAACTTTGGCATATGATCTCCGTTTGGGGTGCACGATAGCTCGTTGGAAAGGTATCATCAAGGAGATTCATTTTGGGGGCTCAATAAAATAATTTTACCATCATTGAGGTGCTCGATCCAGAAAAAATTCATTTAGTCCCTCAAAATGGCCCGAAAGTTTAGAAACCGAAAAATTGCTAAAAATAGTAAATTGCCAGAAGTATGTTTTGAGCTAGTTGGAATAGGTGGGTGTCCAACGATATCCACCTAGATCATCTTTGACAGAATGTATTGTCATGACATTCATGGAAGTCTTAGAATTCAAAATGTAGTTGTGGAAATATAGGTGATTTATGATCAAAGTGACAAGAAAAGGTGGGTGACTTCAGATTCGCCCAACAAGGATGATTACAGGAAGATCTTCCTTTTCTCTAAAATTGATTTCTTGACTAAAATTGATAGCAATTTCTTCTTCTGGCTTTTGGAATTGAGAGAGGAATATTTGATCATGTCTCAAAAAATATTCTTTAGCCTTGTTTACTACTAAAACCTCTTCAAGGTCCAATTTTATCCTTGTGATAGATGTAGCTTTCTTAGTATCACATGATACCCTTTTTTATTTTTTTCGATTTAAGGATGTGATTACCAGTTTCAAAATCAACTCTTCTCTCTTCCATCTCGATATATGTCTTGGTAACACATTGGGCCTCAATAGGATGTGTAGTATGGAAAAGATGAATCATTTGACTTGCCGACATAATTCCTTCTGGGAAATCATCATTGTGATGATGCGAAGAAATCAAATTTTCGTATATTTGTCATGCCCTCTCCTGGGCTTCCATCGAGGAAGTGGGCTACCTTTTTCCTATCAGAGAGATATAAGGATCACTTATAGTTTGCATGTAACTTCACAGATGGTATCCTTAGGGGGTTCAAAACCTTGAGGAAATCTCTTTACAAGGGTATTAAACCTATCATTGAAATCCTTGATATCCTCCCCTAGTTCTCTTATACAATGGTAAAGCTTATCATAAAGGGATACCAAATCCTCCTTCTTTGTGAATCTTTTGATGAAAAGACTTTGGAAAATGTCCCAGGTGGTAATTTCCCCTAGTGTGATATTTTCATACCATTCTTTGGCCTTCCCTATGAGGGATAAGGAGAAAAGTCTCATCCAAACATATTCATGTTGGTCACAACATTGGAGAGAATTCACAAAGGCATACAAATTTTGTTGGACTAAGGTGATATCATCACCAGAGAATGTAGGAAGCCATTATTTAAAACCATTTCGGATTTTATGAGGTGATCCAGGGATTCTTGTGATATCCAATGGTTTATATAGATTTTCTTCCTAGGGTTCCCAGGACGTACTCATAGTACCGGACATAGATGAGGCAGAGACAGGTGAAGGAGCATGAACATAGGATGTGGGTGAAGAAGGAGGACCAGGAGGTATATGTAAAGTTTTAGGTTTCCTAGATCCATATCTAGGATGTTTTGGTACAGGCGAAGGGCTAGGATAGTTCGTCCCTCAGTTTTGTTTCATGACACAATCACTAGATGGACCTTTTGAGAAGCTCATAAAGAATGGAAAGTAAACTTCCCTCGAATGGAGTTTCTAGGAAACCTATGGGTAAAGTCTTTGGGATCAAATCTTGCCAAAGTGACATTAGGGCTAGAGAAAGGATTCAAAATCCTCCTCGACAACGATGCCAAAATATTATCGCACAAATTGTAGGTTGGGAAAATCATGACCCAAACCACAAGTGTGTGACAACTACAAGATTACCTACCCACTTTCACTTTATATAGACACTCCCCTCTCTTTAGTGATGATAAATCATCACAAGGGACGAATCTCAATGACCCTAGGGAGATTGAGATGGAAAGTGAGAATATAATGGTGAAAACCCATATAGGTCATATTTGGAGAAGGATAAAAGCTTGGAGATGAAGTCTTGTTGGTTAAGAATGGTTTTCAAGCATTTAGTATTTGCACCAAAATGTTATACCTTCCCGAAACAAGACAATTGATCGAGATACCAGCCCTAAAACCAAGGGGAACAAGCAATAAAATCTTGTTGTCCCGAACCACAACAATATTGAAATATATGTATATATTAGCAATAGAATGTGTTACTAGCTACAAATTTAACCACAAAAAGCATCAAACAATTATTGGATGATCAAGTACTAAACATGTAGATAACATTCCAATAGTTAAACACAAGATTTTATGGTAAATTGGGGTTTCAAAATGATGTTATCATCAATGTATTAGGGAAGCCTTATGGATGTAATTGTTTTTTCTAAAACAACAAGTTCTAGCCATGAAAAACGAACAAGTAAACCGTCAAAACAATAGTTAATGATCAGTAGAACAATAATCTAGGCTTACAAGTAAACTTTAGTGGTAAATTAGTAAGAAATTATTAAAACAATGATTTTTTTTCATCCCTAATGGCTGTAGCATTAATTTGTAATAGAAAAGATAACTAATTGGCTAAGCTAGATTCCCTAGTGGCTCAAGCAAGCTTATAGCATGTAAAATTGATTCCAACTTGAACAAATGCAATATCTCCAAAATTCATGTATACCAATGCAATGATTTTATTTATCCAATGCAATTTAGACAAGTTCCTTATCAATTGTGTTATGGAGTCTCTTGTATAAGAGATAGGGTTTGCAACTTCTCTAGGGGTGTAAGCCCTTTTAGTTCCTAGAGCATGCAAAACCTAGTAAGGTAAATCTAGAAGGGTGAAATTACTTTTAATCCTCCTAGCAACATTTGAAAAATATCCCGGATGGGGTGCCACGTGCTTAGCCGAGGACACGAGGGAGGCTACTGGGATGCCCACTAATGACATCAACCAGCGCGATCCCTCCGTTTATTAATTGAGACATGGCCTGCACCCACCACCTTAACGTGATGAGCCCTCTCACGCGCGGGAGAGGTACCAGGCGACAGAGCCCTAACAACATAGCGTTAATGGCGATCGCGGGCATAGCAGTTTGGGGTTTTATCGTGACAAGGGACAGGGTAGAGATGCATTGGCCCTTTGCAGTGCTCATTCTGTCCGAGCGGCATTTCCGACCTCCGTCAAAGACAGTGAAGGGAGAGGCCGAGCTGCAATTACGACCTCCACCTATTCGCATTCCTCTAGGGGCCTCCACCATGCCTAGGCTCAGAGGAAAATCACGCAGAGGGGAAGCCTGGTACAGGGCTGAATCCCGGCGCAAACGCATTTAGAAATTCGAGCGAGCTCTTGCACTGGCGTCCATCCGACGGAAGCGACGTCCTTGGTCGCCTCCCATGGAAATTGTCGAAGAAATTAGCCTTGAGGAGGCCATGCAGAGCCACCCTCCCATTGCATAAGCAGAAGAACACAGGCCATCGCCCGAAGCCTACCTGGGAAGACACAGTGCCACCAGCGAGGAGGACCTCTTCCCACCTTACATCGTGGAGGAGGAAGCCATGCCCGACGACACCACAGGGATGGCGGAGGAAGCGTGGACACCAGCGGGATACCCCAGCGCAGGTTCCAGCGAAGAACATTGGCACGAGGACTTTTGGCGATAGTGGAGGCATGAATCAGCCCACCTTCTCGAAACTCTGGCACCTACCACTCATTTTTGAGCTCTGAAGCATGCTGGACGACCTGGCCTTTCGTCTAGCCAGGATGGATCAAAGGATAGACATGTTCTTTGTAGCCCTCTCGAAGAACGCTCCGAAGAAGCAGTGCCCAACGTGCGCTCAGGCGTACTCGATTCCGGCAGGCTGGCGTCGGGTGGGATACAAGCGAGCGAGCTCGAGCAAATAGTTCAGCAGGGGCTCTGGTTAGGATTTTTTTATGTTGTTTCAGTCTAGTTAGCTTGTTAAGTTTCCTTATGGTTAGACATGATCTCCTTTTTGAAACTAGTTAGCACTGCCGCCCTGATTTCCCTCGGGTAGGGCGTGCAAATGTATCTTTTGATAACTACTATGCACCTGGCACAGGAGACCCAGCTATCCTGGTTTCCTGCTCAGGCAGGACAGCTGGCGTCATCACCAGTCACTGTACACTCTTGCTTTTTGCTAATATAATAGGTTCTACCGTTTTATTTAAAAAAAAAAAAAAACATTTGCAAAATATATTATCAAAACAAATAGTGGTATATCCTAGTGGAGGGTGTATGCTCTTATACTCATCCAAGAGTTAAACAAGATCAACCTTGTAACCAAGAAAGAAATGATACAAAGCATAAATTCCTTACCTAGTCCAAGAACTAACAAGATAAACTCTTCCTTACGAAGAATATTCCACCACACAAGAAATAACAAGAATCAAGACAAATAACACACCACTTCCTTCCAATAGACACGTAATTAGCATCCAAATAGAAAGAGAGAAAAAGATATATGCGATTTTCACTAGAGGGGTGAAAATTTCAGCCAAAACATATGTAATCCTCAAGTGTTGTGTGTTATAAAATGACAAAGGTGTGACCTCATTTTATAGGAGATCACCTAAAACCCTTTTGTCCACATTCAACAAGTCAACATAAAATTAGGGAGGTTGACCTCCTTCAATTATCCATTTACAACTTAAAATCTAAAATTACAAAACTAAAATCTCCTTTTAGGGGTGACGTCATGCCCTAAGGGTGACATTTTGGCCTAAAGGGAAATTCGTTGAGAATTTTGGAGTCATTGGGCCTCCAAACTCCATGTATTCATGTGCTAGGGCTTCTCTCCATCAAAACGTTCCAACTCATCATCAAATCCACCAACATCACCAACCCTAGCCCTAAAATGTGAATTCATTCCCTAGAATGTGATGTTTTGAGCCTCCAAGACCAAACATTGGGACAAGGGAGTGTTAGTCTCCTCCTCTAATGTGTCTTCTCATGTCTCCAAAGGCAATGTTTATCATCCATGTGTCCCTAGTAGAGGGGAAACATCACCTATACTGCGAGATTCATGCCCCAAATGAAGGTCCAAGTGACCTTGTGCCTTCACGAAATAACTTTCCACCCATCAAGGCCTTGAAAATACAAGAAAATTCGCCCTCTAAGGGCTCAAAAGTCACAAGCATCATATCAAGTAAGCCATATATAATAAAAGAAACACCCGAACATGTGCATCAAACCCCCCCTCTCAAAATAAACAAATGCTCAAATAACTTATGCAACTTGAAAAATTTAGGTATGGGAGGGTTTTCATGGTGATCATGATCTAGGTGGATATTGGTGGCCACCCACCTTTTCCAACTGGCTCAAAACAATTTTCTGGCAATTTTCGTAATTTACTATTTTTAGCAGGTTTTAACTTCTAGAGCCATTTTTAGGCCCTAAATGATGTTTTTTTGGGAAAACAAGTTTTCAATATGGAAGTTCCTTTGATATTTCATCTAAAATGAATCTCCTCAACGATACCTTTCCAATGGGCTATCATACACCTAAAATAGAGATCATATGCAAAAGCTACGACCCCGGGAAGTTGATGTACTAACTTACCCAAATGGGGCCCACATGACTTTTGGTGCTTCATCTCCTGGGTTTAGGTTTTTGGATGTCTAGGGTTTTTGGCATTCCTGCTTATTGTAAAAAGGCCTTCAAAGCCTCATTGTAGTGATCTTCTTGCGAATGCAAGTAACCATCACATCTCTTCTTAGAGATAAGCTGCCACCATTCTAGTGAGTCTTTCACTCTGTATTTTTACAGTCTCTGTACATTTCTTTCATTAATAGAAATCATGTATTATTGTATCTCTGTGTTTATGGTTTCATATCTGATATATTTCTGTTATATTATTGGATATCTGCGATATCTTTGTGCATTTCTTTATTATATCGTCGCTCTCATTTTGTGCTGAAAATAATCTGGATCAGTGGTATCAAAGCAAGTTGTTCTTGATCATTTTTCAGTGCATGTCCCCGATGAGGTCCGAGTATATCAAGTTGGGTCTAGAGCCTGTCTCTCTTGAAGACAATCACTCTCACATTCCCAAGAAACCCTCCATGGCAGAAGAAAAGAAAAATGATGGAGCAGACGATCCTATCAGTTTGTTTATTGAGCAAGCTCTCACGCGACAGAGGGATGAAATGATGGAGAATTTTTCCCACATCCTTCAACACTTCCTGATAGAATTAGGTGCATCTTCATCAAGTGGCCACTTTGGAGGAACCTCACCTTTTAAGGTACATGTCAATTTTGATATTCCTATATTTGAAGGTTAGATAGATGTGAATGCCCTAGATAAATGATTAAATCTGTTAGAAGGTTATTTATCTGTTCACAATTTTTCCGACAAACAGAAGATCATCTTTGTGCCCCTGAAGGCTCTCCCCCATGTCAAACATTGGTGGGAAACTTATTGGGATTAGAGTTCCATAGAGGATTCTGGAATATATGGGGCTGAGCCCACTTGGTATTTTTTTGTGGATGAGGTAAAGGAACAATATTACCCTGTTGGCAACTATGAGGACCAGTACATGAGATGGACCACACTGCGGCAAGAGAGGGGCCAAGTACTTCTGGAGTTCACCAATAACCTCCATACCTTGCGCACCAAACTGGGTATTAAAGACTCTGAATGACATTTGGTTCTAAAATACCGTGGGGCTCTACACAGATACATCCAAACTGAAATGGATTTTCTGGACATCTCATCACTCGGTGTTGCTTATCGATATGTTGTTAAAATCGAGAAGAAATTTAAGCACTAGAAAAAATGGGAGTTTGGGTCTACAAATCCACAACAACCAAAGTATGATAAAGACGGCCCTAACAAACAACTTTCTGAAAACCAGTCTAAGCCACAAGAAAAGAAGGGTCATGGGAAGATGAAGAAGGACACCGGGAAATGGTGTGATTTCCAAAAAATCCCCTGGCACAACACCGATGAATGTCGCTCAAAAAATTCATTGGTGGCCGAGATCAAAGATAAGGAGCCAAACCCTGATTTAGAATCTAATTCTGAAAATAATGGTAAAAGACAAATCTTCGACACAAACCCTACTGCTATTGTCGTGACCGCAACAATTCAACCAGAAGAACCAACAGATCCTGAAGAAGGGGAGAGCCTTTTTCATTCACAGATGTGGGTGAAGGGGACCCCATTGCATTTTATTGTTGATAGCGGAAGCCAGAAGAACCTCATCTCAACAGAGGTCATCAAATAGTTGGGATTGTCGAAAAAACCACACCCGCAACCATACAACATCGGGTGGCTTCACCAAGGATGATATCTCCATGTCAGCTAGCAATGTTGATTGTCATACGGTATCCATCCCTTCAAGGATGAGGTATTATGTGATGTTTCCCCACTGGATGTCTGTGATGTTCTCTTGGGCCAGCCATATATGTGGAAGCGCCATGCTATTTATGAGTCTCGACCCCATAGTGTCATTTTTACTTTGAGGGGTCATCTCTACAAAATACTAGAGCTAGTTCTAACTATTGTTCCACCTAAAAAGTGTCACAAGGTAGTATCCCATACTACAAAATTAAGCTTCTTCATAATATGTTCAAAGGGGGAACATAAGGACACTACAACCACTACAGCCTCGCCCCAAGAACCTTCTATCCATCAGAAGAAGGTCCACAAGGTTGCAACAAAGCACAAAGATTCCTTCTGCACACCATCCTTTCATGTAGCTCAACTTGTTGAATAGCTTCAGCCTCAACAGGTTCATCACAGACTTCCACAAACTAAGCAGCACGACGTCTCCAGCAAGGCAAGCAGCTCACCAAGATGCAGATTCAACAAATGTTTTTTCCTCTCCCCCAGGCACTCAACGCAATGGATTCCATTGCTTCCTAAGGAGGGAGTATTGATACAGGTGAATATTGGTGGCCACCCACCTTTTCCAACTAGGTCAAAACAATTTTCTAGCAATTTTGGTAATTTACTATTTTTAGCAAGTTTTAACTTCCAGGGCCATTTTGAGGCCCTGAATGATGTTTTTTAGGAAAATATGTTTTCAATATGGAAGTTCCTTCAATATTGCAGCTAAAATGTATCTCCTCGATGATACCTTTCCAACAGGTTATCATACGCCTAAAACGGAGATCATATGCAAAAGTTACAACCCTAGGAAGTTGATGTACTAACTTACCCAAACGGGGCGCACATGACTTTTGGCGCTTCATCTCCTCGGGTTAGGTTTTTGGATGTCTAGGGTTTTTGGCATTCTTTCTTATTGTAAAAAGGCCTTCAGAGCCTCATTGTAATGATCTTCTTGCGAATGCGAGTATCCATCACATCTCTTCTCAGAGATAAGTTGTCACCATTCTAGCGAGTCTTTCACTCTATATTTTTACAATCTCTGTACATTTATTTCATTAATAGAAATCGTGTATTACTGTATCTCTGTGTTTATGGTTTCATCTCTGATATATTTCTGTTATATTATTGTATATCCACAATATATCTATGCATTTATTTATTATATCTCCGCTCTCATTTCATGCCGAAAATAACCCGGATCAAACCAATTGGGCGAGCCATTCCCCAAGTCAATGACTGTTTCCCGGGTGGACCCTCTCTAATTCATGTGAAGAGTACCAGGTGGATGGGGGTGATACTTTTTGGCATGATGTTTCTTGACATTCAAGGGCTCATATTGTCTCATTTATGGTTGCATTTGTAGAGGGTGTGCTGCTCTTCGTCTGTGATGCATAATTTTTCCAAACCCCTTTTTCCATTAATTTGTTAGACTATTTCCAAGTTGAATTTAAAATGGGACTTCTACCTAAGCATGAAAAAAATTTCCCATATTAACTCTACCTTAGTCTCACTTGACCATGATTCCCCAAGTTGAATATTATATGTGGGACTTTTACCTAAGCATGAAAAACATTTCCCACACGTGCTCTACCTTGGTTGGCATGTTCAATTAGATATTCATTTTATGGGTCCCTCAATTTCTTGTGAGAAAAATTTCATTGTTCTCAGGATACTTGGGTGATTATTTGGAAGTTTTATGATTGACTTTTATCTTTTTCCAGCTACAAGCCTCTGGGCCTTTAGCCCCTTCTTCCCATGAAATAAGGTACAAGCCCTTCTTTGGTCAATGTGGCCCAAAAGCCCAAAAGATGAGGAAACAAAGAGAAAGAAACATGGAAAGTGGTAAGTATGTGCATGAGTGATACGATGACTCATGAAGGATAGCCCCTAGTAGCAACCCTTTCCCCAGAGGTGACCTCTTGCTAGGAAAACAATGTCAACCAAAAAGGTGAAATAATGAAAAGAGCATAATTTCCAAGCAGACGTTTTCAAAATCAAGAAAGGAACCTTTGCACCAGACTCGTTACCTCATGGAGCAAGAAAACCTATCCTATGTGAGCCAAGATAGTGTGGTGAATGGTGCAACCATTGATCACAAGGTGATGAGTGGTGTGATGTGGGGCTCTTCCTGCTTGTCTTTGGACACTATCGATCCATCCATCTCTTGCTACTCCATGCCTACAACCTGAGGGCCTCAAGTCATCATCTACTTAGTTATCCAACATGAGTCTGTTGAATTAAAACAATAGTATATATAATTACAATTAATTCATTCATATACCCATCGTTCTGGAACTCTGTAGAGGTTTCAAGTTAGTTCACAACTATAGTATGCACAACTCAATTCATACAAACTTGTAGAAGACAAATGAGACATAATTTAGGGTTAAAAGGTTTTATGTACTCATAATTTACCCCCAATTATTTGTAATTAATGTCAAATGGAAGACAACTTGTTTTTAGGTGGAAGAATGCACCGTCATTAATGCTCTCGTAAGTACATATTTTCTCAGATTCGTGTATCAATGTTACAACAAATTTTTCCTCACCCCATGCAACTTTCTTGGATGGCATTTCCATTTCCCTATGTAGGCTTGAAGTCCCCTTTTGTACCTTTTAAAGCCAAAAAAGCATATTTTTTCACATATACGTCCCCTATCAGTTAGAAAACTAGCGTATATGCAGGTTGCTCCACTATAGCCCACGCACATCGGGTTTGGCACTAAAAATTGAAAATTATGTCGGGTTTCCATGCCATGTCACGCAATCCATGATCCTTGACCTTCCATATACTGGAAATGATCCAACTTGTCCCTTCAGTTCCATTTGAAGGCTATAAATTGAGCCATATCCAAGCCCTTAAGGAGATTTAACAATTCAACTTTGAGAGTAAAGACACTCTGGAGAAATTTCACTTCATATTGAGTCTACATCCCTTTGTCCTTGAAAGTCTAAACCCCTTGTTCATCCCCCAAGATATTCCTTTTTTGTAATGGAAAACCTCATTGTCTCATTTATATGAGCTTGTCTTTGGTGGAGGATTGAAGTGGTGGAGACCCAGCTCGAGGGATTTAGTTTCTTGGTTTCGATATGTGTCGTTATAGAAGTTTGTCACCTATATACTTCTGTTGATTATTTTAATAGAAATACTCTTTTCTCGTCCAATTGATATCTTTCAAATATTTGAATTATTATTCCATGGGTTTATTTGTCATTTATGTTAATGGATTATGATAATCTATATGCTAACACTATATATTATCACCATATGCTTGCGTATCTTTGTTGTTGAGGACAAGTTGCAGGTATAAAGATTTGAGTTGCGTGCTCAACAATGGTCTTCATCGAACGTCCAGACAAGGTAGGCTCTTGGCCTTGTCTTGTTATCATTTCATTTATATAACATGCTTGGGATTATAGTTGATTTCTATGTGTCATTTCGTCTGTTGTGGTTTACCCCATGCAATAGAGAGATTTTCCCCGTAATAGAATTGGGGACCATATGGTTCCCATAAAACCTTTTATGAATCAAGTATGGTGCCCATACAAAATTTTATGAATCATTTTGGAGGAGCATATCATCCTACCAGATAGGGCCATGGCATATACCAAAACCTTGGATGGCATGCAATCCATCCATCCCAATATTTCTCAGGGGCATGGGCTAAGACACCGCAACCTTGACTCCCTTTTCTAGCCACGCTTAATCTGCTAGATTTGTCAAAATTATTGAATGACCCTATGCATCATGATCCATTATGGCCCCCCATCCCCACCAAGATTCCTTCAGACATTCCAAAATTTGAAGGCAAGACTGGCGAGGATTCAGGTGATCATGTCACTAATTTTCATCTTTGGTGCTTGTCTAACTACCTGAATGAGGATTCTATTCACTTGAGTCTATTTCAATGCTCCCTCATGGGGGTCACCGTGAAATGGTACATTGAGCTATCAGGGAAACATATGAAAACTTTAATCAGATGGTTTTAGTTTTTTTCAACCACTTCTAGTTGTCAATTTGTTATGATGTCGGCATAGAACTTTTGTCGGCCCTCCGCAAAGATAAAGCCACACATATCTCGGACCATATCCAAGAGTGGCGTAGACGAAAGAGGTTGATCTAAGCCTACATTTCTCCAGAGTTTATGGTGGAGTGGTTCCTTAAGTCCTTATTGCCTTATATTTCGAAGGAAGTTTCTACATCCAGAGTAAAATTTGAGGAAGAAGTTATTTTCAAAGCCCAACAATTGGACCTCATATATGCTCAATCTGGGATGTTGTATGAAATTCTTCCTGACATGTCACAATCAAACTATGACCCTAGACAAAATATCAGGCCTCATGACGATCACTTCATAGGCTCTACAAATGCTAAGTCTATATATTTGGTGATGAACCAGTTGAAAGATTAGTCTCTAAGCTAGCCTATAGCAGGACAAGATTCGGCTTTGTCTTCCACTCCCACTCAGTTGGCGGATGTGCATTCTGTATAGTCATCAGCTAACCCAAATGGTAACCAAAAACTAGGAGGGAATAGAAGGAAAGGGTGAGGTAATAATAGTAAGAGTGGGAAAAATAATAACAAAGCTAAGGACGACACTAACAATGATAGATTGAATAATAATGTTGGTGAGGGAAATAAAGAAAAACAAAAGGTGAAGCTTCCTTGTAAACTTTGTAAATATGATCACCTTAGCCATATATTCTCCAAAATTGAGGAATCCTCGAGGATCTTATCATAGTCTTCCACTGTGTTGACAAATCCATTTCTTCATAATCAACACATGGCCTCGGGGTCCTCCAACACAGAAAATACATCGAGCGGGAGCCAAAACCCCTTGACACAAGAAGGTGGCCATCTATGTGTCAATATGCTCAAGTATCATATTGATGTAGCCACTTGATTTCATGATTACGGTTCTTCACAGACTATTGTAGGTCCAGAGTATCCTCCTCCTTCAAAAAGACCTTTGCAATTCGAAAAACCAGAACCTCTTCCTCATATTTTGAAAGGAGTACTAAAGCGCTCTGCCCACAATCCTAATTTCGCAGTTTCCCAGAACTATTTGATTGTCAAAGATCTAGGTCAAACCCCTTGTGCAATGTCATCTTTGGAGGTGCAAGAGGCATGTCCTTCATAGATGAACTCTTTTTTATCTACTTTAGTATCTCTAGACCCATGTGGCTCCAAGGTTATTAAGTTTGATGTCACGGATGTTAGGCCTCACTTACCTTACCATGTGGCCTTTCAAATCCATGTGGAGTACACGAAAATTACCATCAAACACACTATAATTGATGAAGGTGATTTCCCTAACCTGTTGGAAAGACATTGGCTCTCCGACTCTATCCAAATCTATGACTATGTTGATCGCTTTTGATGGGCGTTCATTCTGACCCCACGAAATTCTTCCCTCTTTTCCAGTCCAGTTAGGTGGAAATACAATGGAGGTTGATTTCAAGGTGGTTGATGTGCCCCTCAACTATACTTTACTACTAGGGCGTAATTGGACTTATGCCATGACAACAATCGTGTTGTTTGTTTTCTGCACTTTATGTTTTCCTCACGAAGGGAAAATAGTGATGATTGATCAATTGTCCTTTGCGCACACTAGTACTAATGCATTAGTTGGACCTTCAGTCCCTGTGATCGAAAATTCTCAACAGACAACTGAGGATGTTGGTGTCAAAATGTATTCCTCTCTCATGGGTAGCTTTGATTTTGTGGTGCCAATTCATCACTTTTATGCCATTTCCAGTGAGTCTTCGTCATTGATGAGGTCCAATCCTTTTCGTACTTTGTATTTCAATGACCCTTGGATCCTACCTTCCCTGACTATGTCATATGAAGATCAGTCACATATTGGGATGGCAATGCCACTGTTAGCGACAAAAAATGTGTATCAGTCTATTCTTGATGCTACTGCTGACCGAGATCCTTTCTCCTCATAAACGAACAAGGAGGATCTTGTTCTAGAGCTCGTATGGGTCGTCCAATATTCTTGTTTACATGATTTCCTCGACTATACTTTACCCTCGGATGAAGCCATGTATGGTCTTGATAGGCCTTGGTACGATATACATCATCACTCCTATTTCCTCCCAGATCTTATTAGTATCAAACATGATGACTTTATATCTACCTTGAGTGAGATAGTCGGTCACGTTATGGTTCAATTAGATACACATGGTATTTATGCCAAAGGAAGCATGGAGAATATTTATCCTACCATCACGATCAACATCTCTCGAATTCTTGGAAAAATTGAGAATGTATATATCGGTGCAGATTGTTTTACTGAAGAAATTCAAATCTACAATGACCTCTTCAAATAATTTTATGATGTATTCACTTGGTCGTACGAATATATGCCAGGGATCTACCCCAACATTTTTGAACATGAGATTAAGACCTATCCGGATGATAGAACTGTTCGACAACATCTTAGAGCTATTAATCCTAGGAAGGCCCATGCTATTAAGGCAGAGGTAGAGAAAATACTTAATGTTGGTTTCATCTACCCGGTTCCCTTGAATGACTGGGTGACCAGCCCCGTCCCTGAGAATAAAAAATAACGAACCATTCGCTTATGTATGGATTTTCGAGACCTGAACAAGGCTTGTCCTAAATATAACTTCCTGACTCCTTTCATTGACCATATTCTTGATGAGTGAGAGAGAAGCAAAGTATTTTCTTTTATGGACGAATTTTCAGGGTATAATCAAATTCAAATCAAACCAGAGGATCAACATAAGATAGATTTTATTTGTCCTTGGGGTACTTTTGCATACCGAAAAATGCCTTTCGGCCTTAAAAACACCAGAGCAACCTTCCAACATGACATGACCTTTTATTTTCACGATCTCAAGCATATTGTTGAATCTTACCTAGATGATATTTCTTCTCACTCTCGCAAGAGAGTAGGTCATTTCACTCACCTTCGATTAGTATTTGAGAGATTTTGTTACTATCGCATTTGGCTGAACCCTCACAAGTGCATATTTTGTGTTAGGTCGAGCTGTCTTTTAGGATTATTAGTATCTGAGCATGGGATCATGGTAGATCCTATGACAGTTGAGGAAATACTTCGATTTTCTCCTCCGCACAACATTAGAAAACTTCAAGTTTTACAGGGGAATGCTAATTTCCTGAGTCGGTTCATAGTGAACTATGCCAATTTAACTAAAGGTTTCATGCTTCTTTTGAAGAAATATACTCCGTTTATATGGGATGAGTGATCCCAGGAATATTTTGATGTTCTTAAGAAATATTTGGTATCGACACCTCCGTTGAAGCCTCCATACTACAATAGAGATTATTTTCTTTATATCGTCGCGTTTGAAGGGATGGTTGGTATGGTTTTGGTTCAGGAGAACAAGGATCTCCATGAGCACCTTTTCTACTATCTCAGTCGAAACCTAGTCAGCCCCGAACTTAAATACTCTCATGTAGAGAAACTATCCTTGGCCATCATACATGCGGTTCAAAGATTTTGGAATTATATATTACTTTGAAAAACTATCGTAGTTGTGGATATAAATCCATTTCAATATGTCCTCACTAAACATATCATAGGGGGGAAATACAATAAGTGGATTGTTATTTTTCAAGAGTTTTATCTCGATTTCTCTTTGGTAAAGTCTAAGAAATCACTAGTTTTTTCCGAGTTGATATCAGACTTCCCTCAATTAGTTGAGGACATTTTTCACGATGATTCGTTCACAGATGAACATATCTTCCTTATCTTTTCTTTGGACCCATGGTATGGAGACATTATAATTTATTTTCAAACCATGAAGTTATCCCATCATCTTTCGAGAGACAATCAACGATGTATACATCATCAGGCTAAAAAATACCTTATCATCAGCGACACTTTGTATCGTTGAGGAGTAGAAAATATTTTACGTCATTTTTTGACTCATGAGGAAGTTGACTTTGTTCTCAATTTCTGTCGCAGCGGGGCTTATGGTGGTCATTTATTCGGGCTTGCGACAACCCAAAAAATATTGCGAGCCATTTATTTTTTGCCATCAATTTTTAAAGATTGTGTTGAAGCGGTCAAGAAGTGTCACCCTTGCCAAGTGTTCGCTTGAAAAATGTGCTCGCACCTAGCCCCTCTTCACCAAAACATCAATGTCCATCCCTTCATGAAGTGGGGGTTATATTTTATGCACTGTAACCCAACTTCGGCTAGGGGGAATCAACATATCCTCATGGCCATGGATTACTTCACTAAATGGGCAGAGGCCATGCTTACCATTAAATCTGATGGTAAGACTGCAACATTCTTCTTATTCAACCAAATTATAGCCTGGTTCGAAATCCCAAGAGAGAATGTCATTGATCATGGAATTTACTTTCAGAATGAAATGATGAAAGAGTTAGCATCAAAACTGGGGTTTAATCACGGTCATTCTTCCCCTTACTATCCACAGGAAAATAGACAAGTAGAGGCAGTGAATAAATATCTCAAGACCATTTTGCAAAAAACTTTCAACCAGAATAAATCTGACTGGCATCTGATGCTTTACCCTACACTTTGGGAATACCGAACCTCGGTAAATACTTCCACCGGTTTCTCTCCTTTTCAGTTAGTACATGGCGTGGAGTTGATTCTTCCGATTGAATGAAAAATTCCTTCCCTCAAGCTGGAAATTGAGCTCCTACCTAACACATTCGATCTTGAAGAATTCCTCATACACCTAGAGCGTCTCGATGAGAAGCATTGAGATGCCTTTACGACTATTGAAGTGAATAAACAACATGTTAAGGTTAGTATGATAGGTTTTTCTGTCTTCGATAGTACGCTGAGGGTGACTTGGTTCTCCTATATGACCATGTTGATGGGCGAAATTGACCGTCCATCAACTGAGAGAGTGGAACCGGTCCGGGGTTGTCTAATAACCCAAGCCGTTTGGAATGAACCACCCTGACGGGTTTAGCGGCTCTGTTGGCCGATCTAAGGTCCTAGGAAAACCAAAGAGAAAACTAATCTAAACTAACTAATCTAACTAAAACTAAACAAACTAAAACTAAATAAACAAACTAACTAAAACTAACAATACATAAAACAAACTAATCTAATTAAAACTAACTAATAAAACAAACTAACTAATCTACTATCTATATATATAAACTACTAACTAATACTATACTAACTACTATCTGAAATACAACTTATCTACAAAATATACAATATTCACAAAATACAGATTTAAATAAAACCTGGAAAACTCATTTGCAATCTGCCCTAAGATAGAGAAAGGTATTTCTTTTTTGATTTTATAATTTTATAAACAAGAAATTAAAACTTACTGAAATTAAACAATCTAATATACTAATTCTACACATGTATCTAACTAAACTTGTAACTAAACTAAATTACTCATAAATATACTAAACAAACAAATGACAAACTGACTTGGAAACGCTCCCAATTTGTCCTGTGTATGATGACTTCGAAGTTGGTCGGAGGAAGGAAACTCACACCAGATAATCCAAAAGCTTCTCGTAAACGATAGGCTGTGTTGCTCTTTGAGTTGTTTACAGGACAAACAAGACATAAAAAATCATAACAATTATATGATTTATAAATCTCTTCAATAAGGGAAACCTGTTATGCAAAAACTTATACTTAATAATCCAACTTATGAAGAAGAGAAATCTGTCATTCACAAACTAAATCAAGTAATTGCTATGTTTTTTAAGTGCTGGAATAAATTAGATATGGATTATATGTATTAAATCATATCATTTGCAAAAGACTAAGATAGCTAAAGTAGTCATTAACCAAATGCAAATAAATACACATAAACGTGAAACAAAATATTGATATTATGAAAAGCTAAAGCTGTAGCAGAATATCAAATTTTGTCTCAGTCTGTATTAAAATTCCATATCCTTGTTCTCCCACGAATGAGGATATCCCTTATTACAAAAATAATAAGTATTTATAAGTCTTTCTACAGGGTAAAACCTCCCTGTGGAAGTTATCAAACTGTTTACAAAATCTGGGAAAATATCCCCAAGATCAACTAAACTAGGAAACTAAAATGAAACCAAAATATTTCAAATATCCTCTAACTACTCATCAAATCCAATGCAATTTCGAATGCACCTGAAATGGACCAAAAATAACAATTTAGAGAGGTATTTTATTATTAAAACAATAAAAATTTAATTCTACAGACTTAGCTACAGAATCATCTGATTCTGTAGCTAGTCTAAAATAAGATACAGGATCAGAATTAAAATTAAATCAAATCTTTTTAATAAAATCAAATTGAATTAACAACCAACAGTCGCTTGAAAACGAGTCATTTCATTTGAAAATGTTATATCATTTGAAATCAAATAGAATCAAAATTCAATAACCGAATAGAGAAATAGGCATACTCTGTTTTGATTATTATAATAAATCGGATAGACATAATCAAAATTAAACAATTTCGAAAATCGTTTCATATCCAATTTGAAAGGAATGCAACCAAACAAATCGCAGGCAAACATTACTCTTTTCCAACAACAAGAGATACGATTAGATCGAAACAAAATCGTTTTAAAATTATTATAGTTGTCATGACATTAAACAATTCACACCACAGGTAGATTAATTCAAACAGGTGCGAGAATCAACTCATACAAAATTGTAACCAGATCGATTTGACTTTGATCACAGTCATAATAGAATCGACATCAGTGATAATTGGTTATTGCAAACTGGGCAAATAAACTTGATTGGTATTGAACAAAATCATTAATTTCAAACAAATCATGACTGAGTTTAAAATAGATCGTGAATCCGGATATAGCCAATCTCGTTCTACAAATCAAATTCAAACAGAGTATCCATTGCAATTACGAATCCAACTGATAACATGGTCGAGCTAACAGTACTTCAATCAATGCGAATTAACCGGCTAGGGTTCAGCATAATCGTTAAGCAATAAAATCCATTCCATGATTTGGGCGTGTTTGTACAGGCTTAAAATAAAAAGCAATGTTTCCGAAGAAACAGAGTCACATTGGAAACGATCCGAGTTGAATTCTTGTTCTTTGAAAGTCATATGGCACAGCCAACCATAACAATTAACCTCATCAAAATAATTGTCAATCACAGCGCGTGAGTTATAACGAAATCGAATCGACATGTGATTGTGTTCTAAATTGAGTATAAGAAACATTTCTTGTCTTGAATAGATACAAACGACTTCGATTGACAGTTGAGCATCCATTTTAACCCAATCAAACAAATCAAATCCACACTAAGATCCATCAAATCGATGAAAATCTAATAGAAGCTTAACTGGGAAAAACGAAATTCCATTTAGTCAAAGCAAAGCTATGTATATAATGCATGCAATGTAACAGAGCCATTCAATGCTGTGAACAGAGCTGTTTAAAACCGAATTCAAATTGTTATATATACCTAGATTATTTACAAAAACAAATGATATCAAAACATACCTGTGTAACGACGAGGCTGCTCAATTACGCCAGCTTAGAATTCACAATAGTCGTGGCTGATTCCACATTTTTAAACAAGATGGAGCCTGTCATCTTTTGTTTCTTATCTATCGCTTGTAGTTTGGCCTTTTGATTGGTCAGGGTTGCAATCTGGTCCTCTAAAGATTGAATGTTTGACTGGAGTATTGGAACATCATTATAGTATCGCTCTAACCATGAATTGCATTGATCACAGGGTGGCACTATAGGTTTAGACAGAGCAGGAGAGGGTTTGGGCAAATGACCGAGGGTTTCACAAGGCAACTTAATACCTAGGTAGTTAGGGTCATCCTGTAGGCAGGGGGGTAGGTTTGACACAAAGTCATACAAGGGTTCGACACACAAACCTTACGAATAGGGGTATTCGCTGGCCAAGAAACGCTCCACTTCCGAACCGGAGTTCTCTCTCAACACGATAGGGTTTGGCTCGACATGGGGTTTTGGCTTGTTTCGTGCCATATGTGAAATCAAATGGGCATTCTTTTTCCCTTTGGCGTTCGCAGAGAGGTTTGCCTTGGGCTTTTTGCCCATAGGCTTTTTTATGGCCTTTGCATCTTTAGTTACAGTGTCGAGTAGGCCGAGAGGAGGGTTGGTCGAGGGTTTAGGCAATAGGAGGTGCAAGGGTACCGGGTGTGCATTCTTAGTCTCAGTTACCACAGGTTTATCAATCTGTGGAGGGTCAGTATCTTCAAAGCCATTACGGGAAATGAAGGCCTTCCAACTATCACCCAGCAGACTCAAATGACAAACAACGATAAGCTTAACAAGCCCATAATGAAAAAGGCTACTATCAGCCTGGTGTCTTTTGTACTTCTTCGACATTTTAAACAGGCTTCGATGCAAATAATAGGGCATATTGAGCTGATATCCCATAAAAACCATAAGAAAATGCAGGTGATGTAGGAACACAAACCCGTACCGACCTTCGCAGGACACAAACTGCTTGATTATCATCAATAAATCATGCCAACGTTGTTTGAGCATAGTTACTGGCATACCTCTATCACAGGAGGTGATTTCTCATGACTGAAACAACAATGTCCACGACACTTCCTCGACCTTGCAATTCTTGAACCACCGTTGTCCAGAAGTAGATAACCCCATAGCGAGACTGATAAATTGTTCATCAATTTCCAATTGTATATCATCGACCTTGGCTCGACAGCCATCGAAGGTCATGGAAAATTGTCGAGCCACGCAAAGGTTAAAACCCTCAAAACGTTTCACGAAGGTGAGCCATCCACTGTCTGCCAAATCTTGGCGGGCATTGTCAAACATCAACAGGGCCTGGTTGCCATTGGGTTCAACTCTCACGAGTGGGGCCATGGTGCTGAATGCATGGTAAGGGTTCGGTTCGAATTCACCAACACATACAGGAGCAGAGCTATTCGGTCTAACAACAATGAACGAACAAAGGGGGGAAGCATTAATGCGTGCATGCGAGGGTGGTGAAGTATGCCATGCAAAGTATTGATTATCCAAGTACAACCGCCAAGTTTCATAGCTATTTACTCCATGATCATAGTTCAACCATTAAGTTATGTGTGAAATCAATCAAATGCAATGTACATACCAATACGCGCCAACACTATGCCATAGTGTTTAACAATCCGACATATAAATCAAAACCCAAAATCATATATCCGCCAGTGTATATAGTTCATATAATCAAAAGTTCAATCAAGGCGCCAAACGAATTCATAATAGTTGACAAGCCAAAAGTTATAAAAAGATTAACATAAGGATTATATATATATAATAAATTTAATCATAACCCCTATGCAAAATAAAAGATGAGGCAAGTCATAAAAAGTATAAACCCAAATGCTCAATGTCTTACAAAATCAACAAAATCAAGTTTTGCAATCAATATAAGAATGTCCAATGGGCATAACGACAATCCTTCTAGCCACATAATAAAGATAATGTAAGCGCAGTAGTCATATCGACAAAAAGGTCATGACAGCTCAGATAGTGATCGAAATGTGACCTCGAAAGGGGAAGTTTTCACGCTTACAGTCGTGAAAACTTTACGAAGACAAATGTGCAAATGTCGCAAGAAATGAAAATATCGTCTATTTGAAAAATGCGACGAAAACTTGAAGTTTGCAAGACATAGGTGTAGGCAGCTTATAGGACAATGAAAAAAAAAATTGAATTGGCTGCCAACAGACCAATCCAATGAACCGTTGGGGGCAGGAAAGGTAATGTTCCTGACTGGCAGGAAAACCAGCTCTGATACCACTATAATGTTCCTGACTTGGCTAGTCTAGGAAACACTGCTAATGTGTGTGTAGGATCAAAGGTTTACAGCATATAAATGATCATACAAATAATAAATGCGACAAAGGACTACAAATTTTTTATTATGATATCTCTGTGAATTACAAAATGGTCGAATGCGGCTGAATAACTGACAATACTCGACTAGATCAACATACAAAGGATCTTAGCCAGAATATAAATAAGAAACTGCGACTGAATAAAATAACAACACTCAGCTAGATCAAAAGACAAAAGTATCTTATCCGGAATACAAATAAGAAACTAAAAGATAATACCCGGAATATGGGAGCACTGCGGAATCAATGAAGAATGATGGAAGACCTAGATGATATTCTCGGTGACTAGGGTGTGTCTTTCAACACTGAAATTAGCCAACTGGTGTCTTCCTCCTGGAATACACTGAACTATCTCTCCTGAGATGCATCTCTTCTCCTCAATGACAAGTCATAATCTACATAATATATGAATTAGGTCCCTGACCCTTCCTTTATATCTTTCCAAAACCCTAAATCCCTGCCGAAACCCTAATTCACTGTTGACTTCCAAAACTATAAATCACTATTGAAACCCTAATTCACTGTTGACTTCTTCCCTCCAAGTGACTTTTACTTTATTTTATTATTCCGTGATTAAATCACTTAATTAATTAATTGATTAACCATTTTACCTCTAAAAAGTGACTTATCCATCCTTATGGCTTCTCCAGCCACTGAAAGTCACTTCTCACCATCTTATCCTGTAGTGCTCTTCTTCCCGATTCCGATGAGCTATCACACTAAGAGGTTTCTCCAAGTAATATGCCCATTATGACCTTCTTAGTGAATTTAGTTAAGATATGACCCATAATAGCTCAAAATTACGGAAATCGTTGGAATGCAATGAAACCAAAGCCAAGCTATGCGGAATGGATCTTGATGATGAACAATGCAAGTCGGGCCCAAATAAACCCCTTAGTATCTCTTGAACTCTCTGTCACCCCTATCTGGCTACTCAAGTAGGCATAACACTCTGAAATGTTGTAATGTTATAATGTACCAAAATGAGGACATTACAATGGACTAATAGTGCAGTGGAAAGAATTGGTTTTAGGTGGTTTTGTCTAGGATTTTTTGTAGTTTCCAACATCATACCGCTTGTTCATTCCTTCGGCATGTATATTATTTCACTGACATATAGGATAGGTTGTCACTCCATTTTTCATTCTTTCATCATCCTATGACCGTGATCCATACGCCTTAGGTACAAACACATTTATTATTGACACAGAACCTTCTTACTGCTACTAGAAGTGTCATTATTAAGTGGTAGAGGCTTACCAAATATAGGTTCCCTAGTTAGAACCTTTGTGCCATTTAGTGCCCATGCAGAAGTTATTCCATAGGACCGAGAGTTCCTTATACTTCTGATATGACTTTGCATTTGAACCCCATGTTATTAATCACAAACATTATGACCATTACCTATGGGACTCCTCCCAAGTCTTGGTTAAGCTCTTTTCTGACTCTCTAAAAAATGAAAATATTGTCGAGTGAACTTTCTTCTTTCACACTCGTTAAATGGCTTTGAAAGGATGTCTATTTGGTGTAAGTTTAACCCTTTTTCATACCAAGTAGACTACTTACAAAAAATGAATACTCTAGTCACCATTGGCTAGAAGAGTTCTCCTGGGTATTATTTTATATTTTTTTGGGCCTAGGGAACTAAATCTACAAAAAAAGAAATTCTTTGGAGTTAAGTTGTAATTCCATTTCATCATGTTTCTTGCAGTATTGAGCCTATTGTTGATTCTCACTTTCTCATTATAGGCCTCTTACCTCAACAATTTGCATTACTAGCCAAGCATAGCCTTTTATATATCCTTTGCAGCTTGACACCCTATACCCTAAGAGGAAACATCCCCTTGAGTGTTCATGACCTACATGCACTTCCTTGCATTGAGAATAGGTATGTTCCATTGTTTGGAAATAGTTGCTTACATGCGACACTTGTTTCTTCTCTTGTATCATAGCATTTCTTTGCCTATGAAAAAACAAAAAAAGACGGGCAAGAAAATAATATTATCTCATATCGGCAGCAGTCGTGTCGCCTTTGAACATAGCACAAAATTTTGAGTCCACTGTCATCCAACGTTTGGGTTTAGCATGACCTTAGGAAGTTGAGATCATTACTTAGAGTTTACTCCTCTGACTGTTTACTCTTCCAGTCTCTATGGAGAGTTTTTTTATGCCTCCTGCATCACGAAGTTTTATCATCAAGTCTATGTTGCCTGAGTTATCCATATGTCTCAAGCTTTTGTTCAAAGGATGTCTATAAGCCCATGTCGGCCATTTCTTAGAACTCTTCACTTTCCATGTCGGCCATACCCTTAGTGTATCTCAAATTCATATGAATTTGTAGTCCTACCATGCACCCTGGTCCTACTTTCATTATGGGTAGGTAACCTTGAACCCAACAATTGACATCTCCTCATTGGTCGCTAATTAGGGGGTTTCCTTTTTTTTCGACGACAAGAAATCTATTCACACATTGGGATTCATGTAGTGTCTTGGATTCCATTAGCCTTATTGGTGGTTTCCTCACCTTTGTCGACAGTCTTCCTTATTGGTTTCTATTCAGAGGGTCTCTTTCGTCCACTACTTTCATCTAGTGCATATGAGAGATGCATAGGGTCGTTGGCTCATGAAAAAACTATTCGTCTGAGCTCCTTCTAATAATCAAGCTATTTCTTTGTACCTCATGCTGACTGATGAGAGATTCCTTAATACTCTCCTTTCAACGGGTCTCCTTCCATTGAATTCATCTAATTTATTCTGGAAATGAGACCTAGAGTCCTATGAGTACCTAGAAGGTTACAGTCATCAGTGACAAGTTCTCCCTCCATCGAAAGTTGAGAATACATCAATGTATCTTGATTGATGAATTATTCAAGTGTTCGAACTCAACACTCTTATTCACACTTGTAAGAATTTACTCAGTGCCTTGATACCTAATTTCATTATCGGAAGGTTGTCTCGTGTTTGTTAACAATATACCTTAATGACCGGTAATCAAACAAAGTCTCATTGTGTTCGAACTCAACTGCTCTATTCACATGATATAGACTTGCACCTTTAGCGGATAGTGTAGAATACCTCCAGCTTACAGTAGCAACATTCTTAATCTGTTGTAGTCTTTCATTGGATCAGTACCTATATGACATCACCGATCATGGGAGATCAGATTGTAATCCATTGTATATAGGTATCTTCAGATTGATTTTGAGATTGGATTCCACCGTTCCTTGTTCGTGACTATGACAACCTATGGCATATGTCTGCTTTGTATTGCCTATTCATGGCCATGAACAACTATTTGATATATTTCCACATGGATCTATAGTGTAATTCAGATTGGCATCCATGTGTAAAAATTCATTAGGGATTGTAATATTCTCATAACTAACTAACACTTCCTGCTGAGTCTCCATTACTCCACTTATAGGAATTATAATGTATTTTGTCCATCACAGATACTCCTCTGACCTCACACATTAGGGGGAATCTATTACAACAAATTTTTCCTCACCCCATGCAACTTGCTTGGATGGCCTTTCCATTTCCCTATGCAGACTTGAAGTCCCCTTTTGTACCTTCTAGAGCCACAAAATCATATTTTTTCACATATACGTTCCCTATCAGTTAGAAAACAAGCATGTACGTAGGTTGCTCCACTACAACCCACGTACATCAGGTTTGGTGCTCGAAATTAAAAATTATGTCGAGTTTTCATGCCTTGCCATGAGATCCATGATCCTTGACCTTCCATATACTGGAAATGCTTCGAAATGACCTTTCAGTTCCATTTGAAGGCTATAAATTGAGCCATATACAAGCCTTGAAGGAGATTCAACAATTCAATTTTCAGAATAAAGACCTTTGGAGAAATTTCACTTCATATTGAGTCTGCATCCCTTTGTCCTTGAAAATATGAACCCCTTGTTCAGCCCCCAAGCTCTTCCTTCTTTGTGATGGAGAACCTCATTTTCTCCTTTATATGAGCTTGCCTTTGGTGGAGGATTGAAGTGGTGGAGGCCCAGTTGGAGGGACTTAGTTTCTTAGTTCCGATATGTGTTGTTAGAGAAGTTTGTCACTTATATACTTCTACTGATTATTTTAATAGAAATATTCTTTTCTCATCCAATTGATATCTTACAAATATTTGAATTATTATTCCATGGGCGTGTTTGTCATGCATGTTAATGGATTATGCTAATCTATATGCTAACATTATATATTATCACCATATGCTTGCATATCTTGGTTGTTAAGGACAAGTTGTAGGTATAAAGCTTTGAGTTGTGTTTTCAACGGTGGTCTTCATTGAACATCCGAACGAGGTAGGCTCTTGGCCTTGTCTTGTTAGCATTTCATTTATATATCATACTTGGGATTAGAGTTGATTTCTACATGTCATTCTGTCTATTGTGGCTTACCCCATGCATAGCGATATTTTCCTTGTAACAATCGGATGCATAGTCGATCGGGAGATCAAGTCTAAAAAAATTCCCCGATATTACTATAGGAAAGAGTCATTAGGATGTTCCATAGAAATGCTCCAAATACCCTGTTTCCCTCATGTTTTTTGATGTAGATTCTTGGGGAATATTTTTTTATGTATTGGGAATAATGCTAGGGAAACAATTATACATCAACGTGTGTTATTCATGGGTTGGCGCTTGCATGAAATTTTTATTTAGTTTAACACTTTAATACTTTAGATTAGTCTTATAGGAGTGTACCATTGGAGAGGAAAAAATAGATGGAGATATCACTTCAATACAATGGTTCCCGACAGTGCTATCGAAGAGAGTCATCGAAAGGGATCCATCGGAGAGATGAATGTACCATGGTTAGTCATCATTATGATGGGGAAGGTATCAAGATAATATTTGTGCCTTGTTGGCTCATTTCACCCTTGTGCATGTCCTTCCTAACAATGGAGGATTTAGACCTATGGTTAGTCCAAAGTTGACCAACAAAAATCCCAAAGCATCGACATATCAATCCTCGACCAGGGCCGATGAAGGTTTCACCGAAGATGTAGAGAGCATCACAAAGACCATAAGGTCTTATGATAGGGATTAAGGCTAAATGTACATAGATCCATTTAGATTGGCATATATGTGATTCACATATAACATCTCACTAGGACTAAGAAGTAAAAAAATACACACACATATCCAAACAACACATGATAGACACAAAGTATATCAGAACTGCCACAACATCGGTACTCCTTTCATTCCATTCAACAAAAATATACAATTCTCATTCAACAAACTATATTCGATAGCAATAGAGCTTCATATATTCTTTAGCTAGTTCCATAGGAATACAACACAGTGCACAATGCACAACCTCTTCACACTTCAGACATATGACACACTCAGAGGTATCCTCAAAAGCATTACAGTATAACAACAGGCTTAGAATGAGCTCAATATCAACAACCTAATGAACCTCATCTAACTATCTAACTTTGCAATTGTGCATCATCCATCGTCTAACATTATCCAACTCTATCTATGTTGTCGATGCTTCTTTTTATATCTTTCTTCTGCTTGGGAGCTTGCTCTATTCCACTCATTCTAGTGATCAATTACTCGCATGCTTCTAGCACCTACCAACACTCCACATAGGTTTTCTGTGATAAAAACTAGAAGCAATAAAATGACTAAGAAATTAAAATAACTAACAAGACAAAGAAGATAGGTAGAAAAGGAATCAAGCCAAGTCAATTGATATGTACATCAATAGTACATTAATAATACAATTCAATGTAACTACCCCACAACCATATTATAACTAACCAATTGTTAAGGTCTTGTTAGGACTCAAGATTATTTTTAACAAACCCCCCTATAATATTAAGTCCTTACAAATGTATCAACTTAGCAACAAAAACCAGTGCAAAATATGATAACATATCCAAGTCTTCAATTTGTAACTCATGGTATGAAATCTCATAAGTGTTAATGAAGATTCGCCTAAAAAAAACCGGCCAAATGTGGATGTTAAATCTGGAAAACTCATTGTGCATAAAATGAGTCAGATATCTTCTGAGTGGTCACTAAAGTGAACCCAAACCAATTAGAGCAAATCCTGATGAGAAGTGAATTAGCTGCAAGTCTAACACATCCCTTATCCTGACCCTGGCAATCCAATGTGCCAAGAGAAAAGAGCATAGAAATCGTATGTCCTCTGCAAGATCAAAAGACCATACCTGAGAAGTCCAAAGACTATGAATCTCTCACATAACGACACATAAAAAAACTGTCAAAAATCCTGCTGACAGAAAAAAGTGTCGAACAACATCCAAAATCGTATCCATAAAAACCTATGTCCATAAAAAACCTGTAGCCAAAAAACCTCTAAGTAGTAAACCAAGTAAATTGTTGGTACTACTCCAAATCCCGAACCCAAATGTCCATCAAACATGACAAACAATCCATCAAATGTCAAAAAATGTGGAAAGTCATCCATCCACCCAATATCCATGAAATTTAAAATGCCAAGCGCTGAACTATCTCAGCGAAAAATCCTTTGAAGGTTAAAACACACATGAAGGTCAAAACTGACAAATCCAAATCCATCAACCAATCATGTCTCATCTGCAATCCTAATCCATAATCAATCATCGTAAATTGTAATCCTATAAATTAGACTTTGAAACTTGAAGTTTGACATTCTTTTACTTTCTTGGTCATTTTATTGCTTCTAATTTTTATCATGTGGTATCATAGCATTGTGATACCTATGTCAAGGAGTTGGATGCGTAAAGGCATGTTGGTCAAATGAAGAAAGTGTTGCTTGAAAAGATGTTGTGTTGATACTCAAGCCATTGTTGGAAGCTTTAATACTAGCACAACCGCTAATACAACAGCTGGAGAACGTCGAAAGGTGTCAGCTGGTAAAGAATTTATTAAATTTTATTATTGATTAACAAATAAACGGTTGCGCTTCATCTATCCGGTGTTAATATTTTAATTTATGTTAATCACTTACGTGGCAATTAGTTAGCTATCAAAGTAATTTTTAAATATTATTAGGTAAATGTAAAAAAGTAAACACATAAACGGATATGATTAGGTAAATGTAAAAAAGTGAAGTTAATGATTGAAATCACAGCCATTTATTTTGTGTGACTACTAAGAATATTTCAGCCATATTTAATCATGTCCATAGAAAACTTATTAAGCACTAAACCCCTATTAAATCTGCCCATTGTCAATAGGTGGAAGCCTTTCGAGGTAATAAATGACAATTCCCGGACCGAAAAGCGTCCAGAAGAATTCTGTGTTTTCACAAAAAATTATCAATGCAATTATGTGTTTTCACAAGAAATTATCGATGCAATTTGCGGAGCAACTGTCTTTGAGTCGGTCGATTGGCTCATCTTGCCGCCGGTAAATCCTTCAATGGCGACAGAAATTTTGGTACGAAGTCGACTATTACTCCATCATGAAATTTGTATGACAAATGGCTTGTCTTTCAACAAATTGTATGTTACAATACATACGACTGGAATTGGAACGTATAGTTGGAATGCACCCGGTTATATTTTTACAAGTTTTTCAGAACTCATGAAGATATTCAATCCAATGTTCAATGTTCGTAGAGTAATTTATAAATCTTCCATTAACGCATTCAGCGATTTGTCTTTCGATTGAGCGCATGTGTTTACGTTTTTCTTGTTCCGATTCCATTTTATTTTACTTCTGTTATTCCAAGAAAATCCAGGGTTGATTGTGCTTGTGGATGCGGCTTCATTTATGGAAATCCCTTCGCGGTTTCATTCTCTGAAAGGAATCAAGCTCTCTTACATAGAATTTTGAGCCCTCCATCTTTCTGGGAACGAATGCATCGATCTGCAAGAAAGAAAGAGAACTCGATGTGAAGGGACGTAGAATACAAAATTTTAAATACAAAATTGAAAAAACTTCTTCTAAACAGATTGACAGCAAAATTATGTCTAAATAGTATGTATTGAAGAAATCTGAAGTCAAAGTAGATGGCTTGATAGAGTATGTTTGAATTGCAATTCTTGTCATGGTGATAACTTTTTCCTCTTTGAATTGCAATTCTTGTCATGGTGATAATTTTTTCCTTAATTGGTAACTCTTTCCATGATATAACATATTGTTGACTCATCCAAAAATTCATAGGTGTTATATGGTAGTTTTCCCTTAATTCTTTGAAATTATGAAGGTAAAAGATGATTCCTTTTTTTAACCGAGTTATAAAGGTCCTGGTCACACCATATTGTAAAAGGAATCATAAGGTTTGTAAAAGGAGTCATAAGTCTTTTTATTATTATTATTATGGTAAGAGTGCTTGCGAAATTTTAATTGGAGGTACAAAGTGTATATTTGAGTTACAAGGTGTATATTTTTTTCTAATTAGTGCGTCATAAGGGTTATAAGGTTCTATCATTTTGTAAAGGGGTTATAAGAGTGATTGTAGTTTTTTATAAGGTGCTATAACGACATAATTTTGTAAAAGGAATCATAAGTTTACAAAATTGTATTTGGCGTTATAAGGAGTTGTTGGAAGTTATAAGGGGATAAACATATTTAAATTTGCATATTTGTCTCACGTCTTAGACCTGCTAGAAATTGAATAAGGGGGTCTTAGGATCTTTCTGTGTGTGGATTGGTTTATATTGCGGTCTTAAGGAGGCCTTAGATTTTGCACATTAGGCTTATTTTGAAACACTTCAAAATGGTAGGAGTCAACAAAATGTTTAATATGTTGCACACGTTGATTAGCAAGACTTCATAATCTACAATTCCTATGCAAAAAGGAACGCTCACTAATGTGCTTACTTGTTTTCGCATACTACATAAAAAGGTTCATCTACTTCAAACACAAACAAAGTTTTTGATTGGGCAGTTGACGTCATTTAATTATGACACCATGGAATAAGAAAACAAACTTATGGAACAAGAAAACAAACTTGTTCTTGTTGATTGTGAGTTGCAGTCTTTTTCCTTTAATGAAGTCAGTGCATCCTTGACCGATGACACTGAAAACAAAGTGGATAATCTGAAGGTTCAACATGAGGATCAAGTTAACAATGTAGATAAATTTGTTAGACCATGGGAAGAATTATTGTTTAAACTAAACATATATCGCTTAGGATACAACAAGGTGCATGGTAACCTTTTTATTTCTAATTATTGCAAACATGTTTCTTTTGTGAGTGGAGGTTTTTTTAATGATGATCAGAAGACAGATCTTGAGGATATTGATAAGGAACATGTACAAGATGTTGATCAGGAAACCGGTAAATTTTGAATCGTTAGGGACTTCACGTTGGCATTTGGAAGCTAATTTATTGGAATGATGTTATCGACGAGTTTATACACATGTACAACCATACTTTATTGGAGATATTTCTACAATTGATGGACATGAATGTTTTTCAGGATTGGATGACACAGGACATGATCAGGGCCTGCTTGATGTAGTCTTTTGAGTTGAAGATCGAGTCTTCAGACTCCACTCGAAGACCATCTGATTACCCTTTTCCACTTTCAAGGGGGGGTATATCTCATTATCTAGACTTCTCACTTTTCAGTTGATAGGGGGGAAATATTGATATGTCAGACTTCGAGTTTTGAAGTCTAACTTACTGGATTACATTTTATGATGATTACTTATGGATTCAAGAATGTAGATGATTTTTTAGGATGATGAATGATCAATGATTGTTTCAGGACATGATTGGTTGATGGAATTGAATTGGTCGATTTTGACCTTCAGAGGATTTTTCGCTGAGACAGTTCAACACTTGGCATTTTGGATTTTGATGTATATTGGGTGGATGGATGACTTGCCACATTTTTTGGCATTTTATGGATTGTTCGACATGTTTGATGGAATTTTGGGTTCACGATTTGGAGTAGTACCAGTAGTTTCCCTGGTTTACTACTAAGAGGTTTTTTGGCTACAGGTTTTTTATGGACATAAGTTTTTATGGATACAGGTTTTGGATGTTGTTCGACACTTTTTTCTGTTAACAAGATTTTTGACAGTTTTTTTATGTGTCATTATGTGAGAGCTTGATAGTATTTGGAATTCTTTGGGATTTTCTTTTGACCTTACAGAGGACATATGATTCATATGCTCTTTTCTCTTGGCACATCAGGATTTGATCTCATTGGTTTGGGTTCACTTCAGTGACCACTCAGAGGATATCTGGCTCATTTGATGCACAATGTGTTTTCCAAATTTAGCATCCACATTTGGTGGCTTTTTCAGAAGGATCTTCATTGACACTCGTGAGGTTTCCTACCATGAGTTACAGATTGAAGACTTGGATATGTTATTAGCTTTTGCACTTGGTTTTGTTGCTGAGCTGATACATTTTTATGGACTTAATATTATAGGGGGGTTTGTTAGAAATAATCATAAGTCCTAACAAGACCTTAACAATTGGCTAGTTATAATACGGTTGTGGGTTCATTACTTTGAATTGTATTATTACTGTACTATTGATGTACATATCAATTGACTTGGCTTGATGCCTTTTCCTCCTATCTTCTTTGTCTTCTTGTTAGTTATTTTACTTTCTTGGTCATTTTCTTGCTTCTAGTTTTTATCATTCTGCATCAAGGTAATCTTAACTACCTAACTAGTGCATCCTTTGGTTATCCCACATCTCGTTATGCCGCTATGAGTAATCATTCAGGGATATTTCACGATGATTCCTTTCTTGATTCTGGCAGGCATCTTCTTAATTTCTGGCGCAACTAAAAAAAAATGGATACACGCACACTTAGTAGACTTTAAGCTCAATTCTTCATATCAAAACTCGGTCTGACGTGCACTTCTTGTCATTCTTCGCATAAAACTTGGAATGAGTGTGAAAAACTTTGTTTGTGTGTGTGTGTACGAAATCAACCCAAAAATTTGGGTGCCAACATGCGCCCACCACTATTATTTGGCTCATCCTCAAGCCAACCGCCTTATGTAATCACTGTCTCTATAGACGACACAGTGAATTTGGTTTCTTCCACGAACTCCTTAAATTGGTGCATAGTCTCATTAAAGTGGCCCTGGAGTTCCTACATAAGTTGAACAAACGCATTGGCTTCCACAACCATGACCTGTGAGGCTGTAAGGTCTGTGTTGTTAAGTTGCTCAATGAGGGGGTTGATGACAATATATATGTCAGATAGTTGTGTATACAAGAGTAAGGCCTTATCAGTCGTAGCTAACATCATGTCAGACATAACCTGTTGCTTATCCTGCGCGACAATGATTTCCTTTGTTTTTGCTGCAATTTCCAGCATCGTTGTGACATGCTCACCAGGAGCCAAGGAACCCAAGACATGTTTTTATTTCACAACCTTAGCCTCAGTGGCACAAACTCTATCCTAGATAGAAATTATCTCTAGGGGAATCTGTAAATAATACCATAGGTTAAATCCATGAGTGACTAACAAGGAAAAAATATGGGCCCAGTTTTTCCATCCTTGATAGCTTGCTTCAACATGGGAAATTTTTCATTGTAGTTCGGTCTCGTCTAGAATTACTAGCTAAATATGGGTGTGAAGTTCAAGATTTTTGGTTTATATGACATGAACACACTCAATGAGCACTTTCATTTTCTGTAGGGTCGGAAGTTTGAGCTGCATTTTTTTCTGCTGGAGAACCTAGGAATAGACCTCATTAAGAGTAGTGACCAGGTCAGATTGGTCATAGAGAATGGTTTCATATTGTCCCTAAGTTTCTTTGTGCAGTGCCACTTCTGCAATATGGAAGCTATGAAGGTTTTCCCAGACTTCTTCAACTTATCGGCACACACGAGACTCTTGTTGTAATTGGGATCTTGTAGTGGTATGATTGGATAGCTCATGTTCCTATTGCAGGCATAGTTGGGCCTACTCGTGGCTGAGGGATTGGTGTTGTTCCCCTAGCTCATGGACCATGGAAGTGATGAAGTTATGAAGGTCAGTTGTAGGGACCTAGGACAAGTCTATCTCTATCCTCATTGGGGCTGAAGGGATCGTTGTGAGCAGGTCAACACTCAACACCCTACACTAACTGGCTCCCAGATCATTGATGGTTGGATTAGTTTAGAGTGGAGATTATGATTGGGAGGGTAGAGTGAATTGTTGGGTCAAATTATGCACCTTCCTCATCATGTCAATTTGGGAGGCAACTTGTTGTCCAGATAACTACATGCCAATCTCCTTCAACAAATTTTCTACTTGTGAGCTTTGAGAGAGGGACTGGACATCTTATTTATTTTGAGATGTGGTACACTAATGTTTCCTGGGCCCAGACCGGGCTTTAGGGTGGATTAAAGGCTCAAGATCTTCTTCATCAACGAGGGTGGTTCGTGGTGGAGATGAGCGTTCTTGCTCGAAACTGGAGTCAATGTATATATGAGGTGTGACCTTAGTGTTGGATGCCCACTTCTGCTTTTTGGTTGTGGCAGTGCCCACATTAGACCCACTGGTGTTTTGAGGGCAGTTAGTGGAGTTAGGAGACTATGTACCCTTGGGCTTGGTTGTTTTTTCATCTCCAGTAGTCATGACCCTTCGATGCCCCTGATAATTCTTTGTCCCCAGTTCAAATTCAATTTGTACCTCTGAGAAAGGAGGTTGGTCTTTGGCCGACCGACTTGTGACTCCTGTTATGATATCATTTTCCGTAATGCATAAGGGAATCATTGCATTCATGCTATTTGTAGTTGTGTGGGGAAAGATTACCACATTATGGAAATTAAATATAAATTGAAGATGATTCTCATACATGTTGAAGATGGGGTTTGGGATGCAAACACATTCAATATAAGTATTGATCAATTGTGAGTTCCATTGGTGGAATGCGTTAGATATTGTATCCTGGGTCTCTTCATTCTTGGAATGTTAGAGCATGAGGAACTAGGGAGAAATAAATGATGGGGTATTATCTATGTCAATTTCAAACCTGAGGGATGACTTCCATAGTACCATACCCAACAGTAGAAGGACCTGGTTGTAATGAAATTGTTTTTCCTCATCCTTAGTGTCTAGACAATTAATGAAGAATTATTTAAATAAGTAAGGGGCCCAAGCCATATAATTCCCATAAATGCAATGCTTTCTTGTGAGAACGACCCCGAGAGGGCTTTATCCCTTCCGATAGTTACGAATAAGTTTGCAGGAAAGTAAATCTATTGAAAACTGATGATGAATTATTAATTTTGATGATTACAGTGTCGTGTATGCCCATGTGTGTTCGATATTTGGAACAAACCTCTTCTAGCAGTGCGTCCTTTTCCTTGAGATGTTTTTTTGGATTTTCGTGAAAGTGGGCAAGCCATATAATCTGTGTATAATGGCTTGGTCGATAAGATATGACTAGTCGAGCCAAAGGTATCCCCCATGCACTCTACTGAGGAGGAAACAAACACACGACTACAAAAATTGGCCCTGACCAAAATGTTGACATTTGAGGAGGGAGAGGATGCCAAATTTCTTTAGCATTCTTTTCCACTCTGTTGGGTGTGTGTTATATTCTTTGCATGTGTGTGTGTGTGGGTGCGTCAGATACGACAACTGCGTCTGACGATCCCTTCACCTAGGGCTTTGCCGTGTGTGTCGGGCGCTTTCCTAGGGGGGTCCTAGGGGGGGAAGGTATGCCCCCCCCTGGTTACGCGCAGCGTTCAGCACCGAGCAGTAGCCCGGGGCAACGCCCCGAAATTTTTTTTAGGCAATTTTTGCTATTTTTAGCAGATTTTGCTATTTTTAGTTGATTTCTAAATTAATCCCGGATTAAGGGATTAGGGTTTTGGTATCTACGGAATACCTAAAAACATTGTATATATTGTATGGCGAATGGTGAAATTCGATATAATGAAAATAAGAAAGGTTTTCCCGGTTGAGGGTTTCCGATAAAAATCTCTGTGTACAATGTGTATGAGCCATTGATTAATTTCTGTATTGCTTAAGAATCTATATGCATTTCTTTACTTCACAGGTTTAAAACTTACATGTGGTATCAGAGCACGTTTTTGGCTTCAGAGGGGCGCCTTTGTTGCTGAGGGTTTGGCTCGGTCTTGATAGATCAAGTTTATCTTGGGTCTGTGATAAACCTGGGTTCAGTGGGAGCTTTTGCAGAGGAGATTCGAGTAAAGTAAGAGGAATGGTGAGCTCATATAGAATCGAGATAGAGAAGTTCAATGGTAAAAACTTTGAGCTATGGAAGCTCAAGATGGAGGACCTTCTTGTAGACAAAGAACAATGGATCGCTATGGATCCTGGTACATAGCCTACTGGTACACCATCTACAAGCACACAAGCTACTGGTACACCACCTACCAGTACACAAACTACTAGTACACCAGTTACTGGTATGTCGAAGGAAGATTGGGACAAGTTGGACAGAAGATCAAGGAGTACCATTCGACTTTTCCTGGCAGATTCGGTGTTGTTTAATGTCTCGGGAGAATCTACAGCCAAGGAACTATGAGATAAGTTAGGGAATTTGTATCAATCAAAGTCCCTGGTAAACAAGTTGTTTCTTCGAAAGAAGTTGTATCATCTTAGGATGGAAGATGGAGATTCTGTGACAAAACATCTAAATGCCTTTAATACTCTGCTAAGTCAACTTGGATCTGTTAACATTACGATTGCAGAAGAAGATAAGTGTATTACTTTGTTATGTTCTTTGCCAGACTCTTGGGATAATCTGGTTGTAGCAATAGGTAGTACCACTCAATCTACATTGAAGTATGAGGATGTA